>CACRXK020005817.1:4787-26900 GCA_902702795.2 Paramuricea clavata
TATACCATTATTTATTGTTAATTGGTTTTTAATGGCCCTGCGAGAACAACGGGAATACCCGCAATCATGATATTATAAGGTAATAGCATAAAAAGAAGCGAATTAGCTATTAAAACGTCCCGCCCGATGAGGGTCGTTTAGTATAATTCCCTTGGGCGCCGCTCGATGAGGGTCATTTAGTAAAATTCCCGAGGGCCGAAGGCCCGAGGGAATTTTACTAAATGACCCGAAATTAAAAACCAATTAAAAATAAATAATGGTATAAATTAAATGGTATAATTGTTTTCCCTGTCTTTGTTTAGTTTTGGCGATTTCAGATATCTTCATTTATATTCATTTTTTCTAATCGTACCCGCTTTGACGTCGTTTCGGGTAGGATTAGAACTAATTCTACCTGACATGACGAAAAAGCGGGTAGGATTAGAAAAAATGAATATAATGAGGTGTATTAGTTATTAATTGCCCTGCGAGAACAAAGGGAATACCTGCAATCATGATATTATATAAATACAACCAATGAATACAATCATGATCAGCAACTATCAACCATAATATACCAAGACGCCGGCTCAGACGTACCCTCCGGCTACGGGCAACTCAACCTAACAAGCCAGGCCCACTGTAACTATGATCATCAACTACCAACCGTGAATAATGACGGGCCAATAATAGCGAATAAATTATAGTCCTTGATTTTTGATGCTGTTATATGGCTAGTTTCAGGTGCTAAAACTGTTCATAGACGTAGACGATTCTTCTAAAAAAAATGCCAATTTGCTTCCATTTATAAGATAAACTCATAGGCGTACGGGACAGGGGGGCAGGGGGGCAGCTGCCCCCCCCCCACCCCCACCCCCCCAAAAAAATTACAAAGTCGAAAAGTCGGGCAAATGTTCAACATAAGTCGGGCGAAGAGTGGGAAATTAAAAAGCCAAAAAAGTAGTCAAAGCAATCAAATCTCTCTTAATAATAACCCCAGTTTGTTGGGCAAACACATGGGCGTACCGAGCGGGGGGGCGGCAGTCCCCCCAGTTTTTTGGGCAGTCGGGCAATATTCGCTGAACAGTCGGGCAATTTTGGTTAATTAAAAAAATAAATGGGACAAATTCTGTAAATTTTGTGGAAAATGTTGTGATGTTTACAAAATTTTTGTAGGTTCAGGAAAATTTTTGTATGTCCTGAAAAAATTTTTGACCCCTAAAATGGTACACTGACGGAAATTTTTTTGGGAAATTTTGTGGGAAATTCTGTCAATTTTGATCAGTTTGGAAAATGTGTTTGATGTTCTGAAAAATTTTGGTATATCCGAAAAGTTTTTGGACCCCTAAAATGGTACACTGAGCGAAATTTTTTTGGCGACGGAGGGGGGGGGAATTTCTTTCCGCCCCCCTAATTTTTTCCTTCCGGTACGCCCATGGATAAACTGATCCCAACCCAAAGTCCTTCTTTAACCCCAACCAGTAAACTCTAAAAACAATTTGAGAATTAAAAAAGTGGGGGGAGGGGGGGGAAGTTGGATCTTGTTCCAAAAACAAATCGAACCGTATCACGTTTCAATTCGCCGCAAGCAACGCCACCTCGCTGAATACAATCGAAAACATACATTTTATAGTAATATACTAGAAAATACATGCATGCAGAAACCCTCGCCTTGCTGACAAAACCGTTGTATTTTCCGAACATGAAGTATCTGAAGTAGTTGTCATGGTAACACGATAATTTTTTAAGAATATTCTTACAAATGAAAATCGCCTAAAAATATCACTTTTAATTACAGAATTATCAATTTCCCAACATATTTATGTTAGGTATGTAATTATACGTAATACAAGCTTCAATTTAAGGTAAAATTCAACCACAAACAATTCACAAAACGTTTTAAAGTGTTGGCTTTATCGATAAACTTTGAGTTTGCAATAAAATGATTTCAAATTCTCGCTTGCAAGTAACTTTGCTTTATTTTTTATTTAAAAAATTCAATATAATAAAAAAGGGAATCAATATTAAAGATACACTGAAATTATATGCTGTCTTGTTTAGTTGTTTCATATACGCAAAGGCCGTCGGGATTTAAAGCCATTATAAAATCAATATTTAAAACAAACTTACCTTCGTTAACGTCGGCTCCCTTCTTTTAGCTGATTCTTTCGCCCTTTCTTTCTTGAAATTTACAAAATCTTGCAGAAATACGGAGCAAAAATGAAGAATATTTGCAAGAAATTTATCAATCATCAACTCATCAAATCAAGAAATGTTTGCTATTTCGCTGTCGTCATGCAGCCGTTATAATGCAAACTTTAAATTGGACCAATCAGTGTCCGTTATTCATGATAGTCCGCCATATTTTTGAGATCAGTGAGGATGACCACCATAGATATAGGAGACCTAGATTGCTGACTCGGCTCAACCGGCGTGGCATATTTTGAAAATCCAAGATGGCGGCTCAACCGGGCAAAAATCACAGAGCGAGATAGGGAAAAACCATGTTTTTTGCATTTTGCGTCGTCCTAAAGCTTCCGATCGCGTTCTATCACTTTATTTTGGAAAGAACTAACTAGTGTGAAGGTTTTTGATGAAAATTTGTACAATCAGTACAATTTTATACCATGGTTAATACAAATTACGATTCAACCGGGCAAGATTGGGCAGGCCTGCAGTTTCGCGCGGGTTTCGTCTTTAGTTTCTTCCTGTGTATTCCTTCAGTCTTTTACGAGTTTTTCTCAAGTAATATTATATATTTCTAACTATTCCAAAAGCTATTACTGTTTATTTTGTTCTTTCATTGTTATTTCGACCAAAATACAGTATTTTCATCAGAAAATTCTAGGGCTTCTATTCCATCTGGGTTTTTTTTTATCGAAAAGAATGCTTGAAAGTCGGCCAGAATCGTGTTCAGTGTATTACTACAAGACAGACGTGGGATGTTATTCAATTTTCCTTCCATAAGTAAGTCTATGAAACACATACACATCACATATTTGTACACTATAAGTCTATAACTTACATCATATAAACAGAATAATAATAGAATAAAAAGAATTTGTTTTGTAAATACTGTAATGACAATGTCACAACAAATGTAGTTTTGAGTTTGGCAGCTACAATATAAAACTATTTACAGTTTTAATAAAAGAATATTAGACCAAAAAAGAACTTCTTGTTTTGATGTCTGTGTTAGGAGTCTCTCTCTATATATGCATGTTGACAACAACTTTTTTCCTTGTCCTGTTCAAAGTCAAAAATGTTTTAGTTTTGTTCACATCAGTGAACCAAAAATACATCTTTCCCTTTGCACTATTGGATTTCCTATAACCAATCCCAGCCTGCTAAAAAATGAAATGGGCAGACTCAATGCCAATCAAATATTCATTGTTGTGTGAGAAACACTTCACACCGGATGATTATACTTCACACCCGATGATTATATTAATCCATGGTGTTGCAAGGTGCCCTACTTTATTATTTTACTCTGTCTAATGCCAGACAATTTTACTCATCAAGAGGAGAGCAGTGGCACTTAATGGGTTAACTGGCCTACCTGCAAATGTGTATAGTTAACCCATTGAGTCGTTTTGTGCCCTACTTAATTATTTTACTCTGGCTACGCCAGACAATTCTACTCGTAAGGGGAGAGTGCTGATGCTTGGGTCAGCTGTCTCAAGGGGAGAGCGTCCGAAGGGAAGAATGCCGACTGCAGAGAGCAATCAATAAAATGCCAATCCAAGAAATATCTAAACGAAGATGCCGTCCCATCTATTTTTGATTATCAATGATGAATCAATCAGGTTTCTTGGAGAGAACTAGATACTAACTGTGAAGGTTTTTGATGCATACCAGACACATTAGGCAGTTTCTTCAAACTAGTTTCCATTGAAAACTTTCGTTGTCACTAGTTCTCTACAAACCTGATTGATTCATCACTTTTCACTGTCCAGGCCCTATAGACTTGAGATCCCTTGACATCTGCAGCAGCAAGGAGGTTGTCAAAGTCACACTAAACAGAGCATCAGAATTTTCGCACCAGCAGACCAAATAAATCAAGTAAAATAGTCTTTAACTTCAAAATACTTCACAGAATTATTCCTTGTTAAATATCCCAACCGAGATCCTCGAGAAAAAAAGCACCCAAAGAACCAAAACCTTTATTTTCTGCAACAAAATGTCTCGAACTGCTCAACCGACCATTGTGATGATTTTCAGAAAACATTTAGCGATCGATTATTTCGTCTTTATTAAACTTAAATTGTACAAATATTCATCCAAAACCTTCACACCAGTTAGTTCTTTCCAAAATAAAGTGATATAACGGGATCGGAAGCTGTAGGACGACGCAAAATGCAAAAAACATGGTTTTTCCCTATCTCGCTCTATGATTTTTGCCCGGTTGAGCCGCCATTTTGAATGCTCATGAGTGTCACGCGCGTGCATTATAGAAAACATTAGAGTCAGCAATCTAGGTCTCCTATATCTATGGTGCCGACCCAGGCAAAAACATGGCGGATTTCGGCCTTTGCTGACGCCAGAATGACGCCATATGGTTCCTCCGGCTCATGGTAATTACCACTGACCAGGCTCAATTTTGAGCCCGCTACGACTTTCACACCCCCCTGGTTCTTATTAAAATATTTTTGCTTGTTGAAGTATTTGCAGTATATTCTCGTAGTTTTGATTTTTTTCATATTTTTTGTACCTTTGACCACTGGTTCAAATGTGTGTAAGTTGTACACATTATATTCTCGTCCTCAAAAACAGAAAACCTCGAAATACATCCGCAAAGACGATATTTGAAGTCGCAACTACAGGTAAAATATTTCTCAGTTCATAACTTCACACACTGAGTCACACTCGAGCAAATTTTCTACAAAAATTGTTGGGTTTAACTGTGGTACAATGTATTATATTTTAGCCACAAGTATGTAAAGGTCTCGTAAAGCCTTGTTGTACAAAGTAATCAACTTTCGTTTCATTTAAATCGTGTGCAAAATGGTATTTTGATCTATTGTTTATTTGTTTACATGCTCTATTTGTTGCATATTTTATGATGTTTTGAATAAGCCTGCTGTGCAGTTTGTATTTCATGATACTATTTTCAAAATTTTCTGTAGGTGGCACGAAACTGTGCATTTTACAAATATCAAATTATCTTAATTTGACCCTGGGGACTGATTTTATAATGACATGATTACATGAAAGTACAGTATAATGTGCTACCAGCTAGTACTTACCACTATATTTTGAGGGAATAACAAAGAGACTTTATAGTATTTTATATTTTGTACTAACTTTATATGCAAAAGCTAGAGGTACTCAAGGAAGCTCATTCTGCTGTCGGAGTACCTTAAGGAGTTTTGAATCACTATGACTGTAGTTCTTGGGTGGGGGTTCTAGTTAGTGCAGGATGATGCAACCACTGTAGCTAAGACTAAGACAAATAAACCTCGACGTTTCAGCTGAAGAGCTTGGGGCCTTTATATTTGTTCATATTTTTTTAGCTTTTGGTGTACATACACATAGGATTATGGTTTCTGTAACTTCTAATAGTTTCTTGATAAATATAATTCTGAAAAAACAATGTATTTTCAAGGGGTCACTCAACTTGCCAACAAAGTTCGAGCATTGTCTGAAAACCTAGTATATTTCTTTTGTATTCCTCATTTTCCCTTGATATGATTTTTCATGCTTTTTCTCTTTTAGAGTAACCTATATAATCTATTCTTGTTTATTGCAGAATTATTTACCACCACAATGATGCAGTTGAAATTGTATTATTTTAATTTAAATTCTTCAATGAATAATTATTAACTACCAATCACCAATGAGTCATTCCAGAAAAGATAAACACTAACTCCACAGATATGTCTGAAGTGCTGTCTGAAGTGGGCAGAACTCAACTGCTGATAATAGTAAAAGTATTAGCTAAGGGTGTCCAAAAGTGGGAGGAAGCTGAACCTCCCATCTCTTCCATTAGGGGTGTGGATATTTCTTTGAATGACCCAATCAGTTTGAACTAACTGTATAATCAAGTTATTCTAGTATAATTATCACTTTGTAGTCCCATGAGCTGTGACATCACTTTGGCTGTTTGGCATGTTTATCTCTTTTCAATTTTCTTTTGGTAGCGATAACAGATTACTACTACAGATACTGTATTACTACACATTGTTACACCCAAATAAGATCATATACATCAATGTTAACTATCATGATACAATACATCTGTTACAGGAAGAACATTTTTGCTTCAGTTCTTGTATAATTACATATCACTTTGATGCCTGTAATAGAAATGAGAAATAAAGTTACTTTGTTTATGATTGTTTTATTCTATGGTGTGAAACTGTTTCATATACATTTCAAAATTAATTGCAATGGGTGCATACTGTAGGTTCTGGCCAGTTAGCTGAGACCACCACCCCTACTTTGCAAGTTACAGCTGTGGCTGGATTGGAACTGTTAGCTCTTGTGCACCACTAATCTTGTATAAATCTGAATTAACCCATTAAGCGCAATCGCTCTCCCCAATTGACGAGTAAAATTATCTGGTGTTAGACAGAGTAAATTAATCTTGCGTTAGACAGAGTAAAGGGCGCATCAGGGTGCAATGCGACTCATAACTAGACACATAGGCTAGTTATTAACCCATTAAGCACCAGCACTCTCTACTTGATGAGTAAAATCATCTGGCATCAGACAGAGTAAAATAATAAAGTAGGGTGCAATGTGACTCAATGGGTTAACCTCTAAGGGACCTAAATAAATATGGCTAAACATAAATCAAGACTCCCATGACAGAGGTATTTTCTGAGTGAAGGAGGTTTTTTGTTTGGAGATTTTTATGAGGCATAGAGGTTGTCAGGTTGACCCATACTAGCATTCAAGGTAATGCCAATGCAAGAATGATATAAGTATAAATCATGCAAATTTGGGTATGCACAAGTCGATGATAGCTCGATGCTGAACTGAAATGTAGTGCACAACCCCACAAAAAAGCCTAAATTACAGCCAATTGGTAAATGCTGATACAAAACCTAGCAAGTAGCTAGCAGTTTATAATATTTGTGAAGGATACAATACAGCTTGTTTATACTGTATATAAATCTAGTGCTAACTGCTCTTTATGAAACAAAGCAAACTACAGATTGCATGAGCAGCATGCCGTTTAAAGACTTTAAACTAATAAACTGGCACTAAAAACAAAAGCCAGTGCCTGAAACTAGAAAGAAAATGTATGTACACAATGTATAAATAACCATGTACAACGTTTTTTATGTCTGCTCCAGAAATATTGGTGTAAATATAAAATATAAGTGTTTGACAAATACATATTTATACCTCGATTTTATACGCATATCGGCCCCTGACTTTGCCAATCGAAAATTTGTCGAATAAAAGGTAAAAACTTAAAATTTTCACAAATCTTACCTTTCAGAAGAAATATTCTTCCTTTTAAAGTCTTTACAGCGAATCTTTGCATCCACAAGTGGAGAAAAACGGCATGATTTTGTCTTGAAAACATAAAATATTTGTGCAAACACAGGGGGGCGAAGGTCTTTGTTGGATGCTTAGGATCGCGGTTGGTCAGTGGTAATTGCCATGAGCCGGAGGAACCATATGGCGTCAGCAAACGTGAAAATCCGCCATGTTTTCGCGGACACTTTTTTGACTGACGAGAGATAGGAGCACCTCCTCCAGTAATATTATAGCTCAGTGGTCACAGCTCACAAAAATTCACCACTCTCATTATTTATGGCCATATGCGCTTCTAAAAACGATTCATAAATTTACATGTTTATCATTGTGCATTTTTTTTCATTCTTCGACAACCACGGAAGTTGTGGATAATCAATTCGCCTTTCATTGGATTATTTATATCTATTTCGCGAAGTCGAAGATTTGGAGGTTTGAAACTGAAAACAAAACACTGAAAAAATTTCGATTGATTTATTTTTGAGCTTATTAATACTGTTTCCTGACAGTATTAATATGTTGGGGGAAAACCTCTTGGGGAAAACCATGTCTATAAACTTTTTAAAATTAAAATTTTGTTGAGTTTGGAATATCGAGTTGGAATTCAATTCATTCAATATTAAATTGGATATCTCTCTAGATAAAATGTCATTTCTCTAGATAAAATGAAGGATACTTCCTTACATATATGACACACTACTGCACGATATTTTTCATTTCTCAATTTTATATTCGTTTATGCATACCGGGTCCCTATATTAAAAGTCATAAGTAATAAGCCGGAAATTATCTTTGCTTTTAAACTTCCGGTTTCGAGACGTCACTATGTTTATTAGCCAATGACATATTTAGGCGCCAAAGTTTAGTAAATGGTTAAATCCCTTTCGAGTGGTAGCTTTAAAAATGGCGGACTTCCTTATGAAGGACAGCAGTACAAATTGCCCAATTGAGCAAGATAATTCGCAAGACGCTAGCTCAGAATCACAGAATATTGACCCTAAAGTAGACCAGGAAAACATGGACGCGAGAATGGAGAGTGCAAGAAATTATGCGGAGTCTGTGACTGTTTGGTCACCACCAAATACCCCGCCAAATAAATTTGCCTTTCCACGTTTCCCATCGTTGAGTCCACACTACCTTCATCAGCTAAGCGACGTCGACGCGAAAGAAGCGAAGGTGACTCCACCAAGAGGCCGACCGAAAGCCGAGATGATAAATTATTTGATTGTCGAAGGAGCTCAGTCTCGCTCGCCGATACGTTGTGATATTTGTGGTCGTGTTTTCCCGCGCGAGAAATCACTACAAGCACACAAACGAACACATAGTGGAGACCGTCCGTACACGTGTGATTTTCCCAACTGTGATAAAGCTTTCGTTCAAAGTGGCCAGTTAAAAACCCACCAAAGATTACATACTGGCGAGAAACCTTTTATCTGTGCTGTAGAAGGATGCGAATCACGATTTACTCACGCAAACCGCCATTGTCCAACTCATCCTAAAGCTGGTCTCGTACGCAAGGATTCCGAAGTCATTCCTTTGAAGAGAACCTTACTCAGCGAAATCCAAAACAAGGAACCAAATGAACACACCAAAGACGTGCTAATGTGGTTAAATAAATACGAGCGGGAAAGGCAAAACAAAAGCCCGGGTGCTTTAAAGTCCAAGAAGGAATCGCGACGTGAATTAGACCGTGATCGGGAAAGAAACCAACTCGGCATTTCTGAACGAAGGAGGGCAAGAGTGGAGGCTAAAAAGAGAATAGTTGAACAGAAAGAACGTTGGATTGGTGCTCTAGCACTTGTTGAACTTGCAGAACTCACGGCAAATACAATGCCTGTTAATAAATCATTGAACTTTCATTTCCCTCGTCAGGATATGAACCACGTGGAATTATAAATATGAGGTGCACTTGTATAAATTTATTCCCTATTTTATGTCAAATGTGTGGCACTTATACTTGTTCACAAAGTGACAAGTTGAAGTCAATATTTATTGTACTTTTTATACATTTTAGCTTGCTAGTCTATTAACCATTACTTTAATATTATAAATATAGTTTTAATTAATAGTTTAATTGAATCTGTTTATGGGCCAGTCATGATTTCCATCTATTTGTCCAGAATTTGTATTAATTTTCAATTTGATCTTCTGAAATGTTTCCACAGTTCACTATCGAGATGGGTTGATTACTCAAAATATTATCATTATTATGCATTGTCAAATTTGCCATCCTTCCCCCTGGAATTTGACTCAAAGGTGTCTCCGGGGAGTGAGGAATTTGTCTCAAAGGTGTCTCCGGGGAGTGAGGAATTTGACATTCGAAATAGGGAACTTGTAGTTTTTTCTTTCTTTGTTGAGAGTGTCATACATATTTCAATGGCAGGGGGGTTGGGATTTGCCTTTTAAATCTTTGTTGGTAACTATCAGGTTTTCAGACATCTCACTAGATTATTAGAACTAATTGTGGAAAGGTTTTGTAGATGGAAATTTCGAGTGTAAATTTTTATACTTTTATTAGACCTAATGTGGAGCAGTGTATAGGACTTTTGCAATGCAACTATAGGCATCAGAAATTATCGCAGGTTTGTTTCCTGCCAGAGGGCCTATAGTTGCATTTTTAACAACTGCTTCTGGTTAGGTCTAATAAATGTATAAAATTTATACTTGACAAAATCCTCTAACAAGACATAACCTGTTGTTCCAGTTTGCAGACTATTCCAATTTTTGCTGCCAACCCCAGTGTTTTTTTTATGTTGTTGGCTTACCAACCCAGGGGCATAGGAAGCTTGTAAAAGTTAGGGGGGGCTGACTCCCATGTGGCACCACCATGGTTGGTGCTGAGCGGGAAAATTTGGAGTCTCCAGATTGTCGGAAATGGCATTTTCAGGGTCTTCTTTTGCACTTTCGTTAATTAAGCTCTCTCAAATTCTGTCATTATGATTAAGCTATAAATATGTTTGCTTTATGGTTAGCGACTGCATTAGATGATAATTATTTGAGCAAGTAAATACTGCCGCCCATCAAGCAGCATAGACCAAAAAACATCCAAACAAAAATGTTATTAAAATAACAATAAACAATTGCAGATATGTTATTAAATGATATAGTATGGTTTCAAATACTTACAGTTTCAAGAATTTTGCAGTAACTTTTTATTATTTTTTAAAATCCAATCATTTTTAGGGCGGCTGAAAGCTATCCTGGCTCCCCTTTATAAAATATTGGGGGAGGGGGCAGCCCCCTGCTTCTTATGCCCCTGTACCAACCGACCCTATTTTTAGTTGTTGCTCCCTTTATGATACAATGTGATGCCAAAGATGGCGTCAGTTGCCCACAGTTGTAAATTCCTTCACAAAATGTTTATGTCTTGTGGCAATGCCAGCTGACCACACTCATGACCTACTCTATTTTCTTCAGGATTGAAACAGGACCACAGGTATACATCTTCTACATATAATGAAAACTATTGATTCAATTTCTCACACTATTAATATCTGTGAAGTGTCTGCTGAACTATGACACTTTGTTACTCCCACATATGGAGGAAGTTTCCATATTGGATCGATACCAGGATCAGAGTTATTTTCGTATGGATATGAACATTATATTCATATATTGTCTACCCATATTTGGTGAATATGAACAATTACAACAGCTTTCAGTGTCTATATCATTTACATAAAAAATAGTTCCTGCTTTTAATATGATTACGATTGGCATTTCTGTGCTCTTGTGCAATTTACATGTGGATATGATGAAATGCGCTTTACATTGAGTATTATACGCTTACCTAATTACATACTTAGCCTAGAGTATTTTACTTGGATATCCTTTATCTTTACAACAATTGTGATATTACTTTCTTAACTGTGTTTTCAGTGGTTTATCCTAACCCACCCTGTCAATCCAACTTGGATCAATTGAACTTGAAGTATGCGACCCCCATAAAGTTACTTCTCCAAAGAACTGTCTCGTTCTTTAAGAACTCCTACTTATTTTTGCTCATGAATGATCTAGTTCATGAATTAAAAGTGTCTTTAGTAAATAAAATAGGGTTTATGAAGAACGAGGCAGTTCTTTAGTTTAGAGAACTAATTTAAGGGGGTCGTAGTTCAATTGATCCGTCAAAGTTTCCCTGTGGGAGGAAACCGGAGAAAACCCACGACTTTCGGCAGAGCGTTGTCGTTGACTGACTCTTTTCACACGAGTCTGTAGCAAAAATCGAACCCATCAACTCAGACCAAAGCCCCTAAAACTTGTTTCTCTAGGAGAACATTCAGAAGGTGTTAGATATAAATAAATCGGAACTAGAGTGCAACTAACAATTGTGCTTACTAACTATTAAGGTGTTTCAGTAAAGAGAAAATGTTTTAATTTCAAAATTGTTTTAAATTAAGATTTTTTAAAATCATGACCTGATGCTCTACAATTCAGGAAGGTTAATTTTGAATTTTTTACTTGTTTACCTGAACAAAATATGTTAAGACTACGGTCAGTAGTTAATCCAGGTTTTAATTAGTCTACATCACAGAAGAAAGAAATGAAGGTTTACATGTTACTATATCCCAAAATGCGTATACCATAAATGGGTTACTGGCGTCTTACGATTGGAGTCCGGATAGACAATAGGCACATTAGGGCCATTTATACGGAACAAAATAAGACGCGACTTACATAAGACGCGACTTACATAAGACGCGACTTAGGTAAGACGCAAGTTTGTCGTACAAAAGGTACACAATTCTTATGTAAGACGCGTCTTGGATAAGACGCGTCTTACATAAGAACAGGTCTTTTAGCTGTTCTTAGGGGCCGGTCATTATTTATGGTTGGGGGGTGGCACCGAAGAGAAAATGGTTGGGTAAACAAAATTTTGAGTGAGTAAAAGGTTGGGTAAATGAAAAACTAAACAACTCAAGGGTTGGGTAGTAAAAAATTATTGTTATTTTCAAGCATAACTCACTGAAATATTGTAGACTAAAAAGCAATGTCAACAGTCATATGTCAGTACAATATGTGAATCAATCAGAGTCACTATCTTGATCATTGCTGGGAGACAAATGGTGTCTCCAAAGAAAGTACATGTGCAGACAACAATACAACATGAAACTTTAGACTGGAGAAAATTTCACAATCCATTATCAAACTCATGTCACAGAAGTGGTGAGGGACTTGTGTGACAACTGAATGGTATCTTTTTGTAATGTTTTTGACCAGGGGTGGGTATTTCTTTTTTAATTGATATTTGAGGTTGGGTAATCAAATATTTTACTTTTTAATGGTTGGGTCAGCAAAATTTTTGCTACGAAAAACATTTCTCTTCGGTGCCACCCACCACCATAAATAATGACCGGTCCCTTATTTAAGTCGCGTCTTAAATAAGAAATTTTACTATTTTAGACAAAAATTCTAACTACACATGCCCGAAACTTGAAACAACGTAAAATTATTAGCCTTGCATATTCGAACAGAAACAACCGAAACAACATTATAGCTATAGCAAGTAAATAAGAATATTAAAATTCGTAGAGAACCATTTATGCGATAACTCAGTTTATATAAGACGCGTCTTATGTAAGACGCGACTTATTTTGTCCCGTATAAATGGCCCTATTGTATTTCACATGAGATTCTAATGATAGGGATGGGCGATACCACCTTTTTCATTCGATACGATATTTGCTCGATATTTGCCGGGTTTTTTCGATATCGATACCGATATCGATATTTTCCCAACTTGAAATCATTAACAACGGCCACAACGCTAATTAACAATATAAACATTGAATAACATATGTCAGTGATTGCAACCAACATAACCAGAAACTCCCATCCTTCCCGTGGACCATTATAGCACCATAGAAAATGAACTATTTACGCCTATTTGGGCTTTTTGGTATCATTTTCATGATGATGCCGCTGACCAAAATGAAAAATATCGCGGGCGCAGAAATATCGAAACATCGATATTTCTTGCCAGTATCGATGCTTTTCTTCAAAACCCTGGTATCGATAGTATCGAGTATTTGGTATCGATATCGGCCCATCCCTATCTAATGAACCACAAGCAATGTCCTATATGATTCAATAACTTAATAAATACAATTTTCTACTTGCAACTTCCTGTATTCAACCAATCGGATTTAGCATTAAAAAGGTTTTGACCATGTGCATGACTTTAAACCACTTGATTAATTAAGAAGTTTAATATGAAAAAAATTGTGATGAATTAAGGAAGGTATTTGGTAAAACCGTATTTAATTTGTAACTGTATAACGATGTTATTCGAGGTAAGTATACCTCAACAGGTAAGGTGCATATTATGGTTGAAGGGTCTTGTAGATGGAAATTATCGAGTGTAAATTTACATCCATTTATTATAGACCTAACCAGGAACAGCCAACAAAATCAAGGTATCTGTATATTATTCATGTACTACATCTACGTTAATCTTACTCATCGACTCTGTAAAGAATGTTTATTTTTATCAAGGTGTACAATGGGTGTAAATCTAAGCGGAATTACCGGTCCCGGAGTCTAAACGTGACTTACATCTATAATCCGATAAGAAAAAAATGCGCACACCCATCCTGTACTGATGTATGTATAATCACAGCCACACCTGTTATGTAAGTGTAATCAATTATCATATCTGTCGGTTTGAAACACCCAAGGAAACATTCACATATCCTGGGCCCATTGACATTACCGTAAAGCATAGGTTTACGCGTGCACAAATCTTTTCTTGATATTTCCTAGCATTTGCATGCTTTTCTAACGTTTTGGGGGTAATCTCTCTCCCCCCCGGCTCGTACGGCGCCTATGCGTGCACTGCTAAACTAAAGTATCAATCATTGAAACATTTGGTTAAGGAAAATTTTGTAGCTATCCTACCGTACCAAAGTCTGCTCCAAGGGTATGGCATGGCGCAATAGGTTGCAGTATAAATAAGATTGCAGAGAAAACTTTCTGGCTATATCACATCTGGTCATCTTTACAATCACTGCAAGATCGAAGCTCCATTCAGGCACTCATGTTAGTCAAAATCTAGGTTTGTGTCATAACAGACGCAAAATGTGTTTTGAGAATGATGTAAGAGGAGAGGCACTGTATGTCCAAACGCACACAGTAGGTCAGTAGCACTTAAGAAGGCTATGTGCTTTTCTAAATCCAACATGCAAGACGTTTTTCTAAAAACATTAAAATAGACATTAATAATTCATAAACCTTGTGGCAAATCATGTCAGCCATAATATGTCACGTGGAGTGACTTTATATCTGATAAAACTCATCTTCATTAGTATTCTTTATATAATTGTTCATCCGGCTAATTAGTATGATTATACAACACCTCGTACCCAGGGCCTTGATAATGTAATTGTTCATCCTAATTCGTATATTCTTTTGTACACTCGTTGTCATGTTTTATCAGACATAAAACGCTCGGCTGCGCCTCGTTAATTTTAGCTAGTTAATTTTAGCTAGTTAATTTTAAATTAACGTTATTTTACTTTGTTTGATGATTTACTGGTCAAGTGTTTCCCTTTAATGGTTTAAGCCTCTAACCGGCACTAACTCCAAGTGTTTCCCTCTTTGACATGTTGAGCATATATACATGAAAGAAATTCAAGTACTGCTCATGATATTTAGTACGCGGTATAAGTACCCACCCAATATGAACACGTTTTGCGATTGCTTTTCCGAAACAAAATTAAAGTGATGAGTGCCGTATAAATATATCTATAGTTTATTTTCTTTTATTGTCCGCATGATCAACCAAAACAAACTAAGGCTAAGCTGTTCATATAAGCAGTTATGGACC
Organism: Paramuricea clavata; assembly: GCA_902702795.2. Classification (NCBI taxonomy): domain Eukaryota; kingdom Metazoa; phylum Cnidaria; class Anthozoa; order Malacalcyonacea; family Plexauridae; genus Paramuricea; species Paramuricea clavata. The sequence goes on from CACRXK020005817.1 coordinate 20,077, forward strand.
TTATTAGTGTTTACTGGCAAGACGACTGACAATTAACAATCAGTGAAGTTTGGTGAATTAAAAGTTGTGTGGAATGCTAGACTCAGGCACAGAATAAGGATGTGACCCAGGGCCGTACACAGCTTTGGGGATAACTGCCCCCCTCTCAGAGAAAGCTACATTTACGATTTTTAGAATGTCATTATTTTAATAATTAAAAATTAATTTTTTAAAAATTAATTAATAATTAAATATATTGTTCATATAATTAAAATTATTCTTTGGATATTCGGGACTTTTTTGGCATATAGGCCTTACTGCCCCCCCCCCCCGGTGAAAAAATCCTGCGTACGGCCCCGGCTAGACTCCCAATATGACTGTAGTGTACTGGCTATAAAGGCGGATCTCCCCTGGACGATTTTTGAGACGATCGTCAAAACAGTTGGCGACGACACATACACAATCGAAAAAATGTTCGAAGAGCGATCGTCTAGCGCTTATACTTTTCGTCGGTCGCCAAACGATCCGCGCCAAATTTTTAACCAATAAGATTCCGCGCTTTTTTCTTGCTGCTAGTACATTTCCACTTCTCTCTGAATCGTCGCGAAGTTTTATGACGATCGTCATAAAAATATATCGTCTCAAAAATCGTCTGAGATGTGGTCTTGTTCCTCCTTCACTTCGTGTATATACTAATACTCTCGCGCCTGTTTCTATGCAACCCCCACCCCTTTCAATGTTGACTGTGAACAAAACGTATACATTGATTGGAAAGATTTTAAGTTAATTAAAACCAAGCGGCTCTGAAATTGCACCTGTTTAGTTCCACAATTGACCATGACTGTAGCTTACATTCTGAAGTAATTCTATGTAACAAGGAAATGTTTCTGTCAACAAGGTAATATTTCGATTAGAGTTTATTCTGTATATCTTGACCTTGAGTTGTACACTCCTCATTCTTGTACTGGTGCGGACAACAATACTAACAGGAATTCTATTTGAGTATTTTGGCCGAAAAATTGAATTGCAAATATTCGCAGTTTAGTTTTTGTAATGTCTAGAAATATCCAAGATTGAGGGAAGGCAATTAATATTAATGGCGAGTTAAAATCGTTTACGACCATCAGAAAGAAAGTGGCCCATGAAGATCGAGCAAATTATTGTCCCCCCCTGTACGCTTATGGGTAATACCTTATCTAAAGCCCGTTTTCCACTCACGTATTTCGCCGCCGCTGGCGAAAAATTTCGCCACCGAAAAAGTTCATTTGTTGTTCTTTCGCGCTGTCAACGAAAGGTCAAACAGAAGTTGAAAATTTTAAGCAAATGTAGCAGAACAAATTTCTTCAGCGGCGAATGAATGTAAAAAAATGATTTCTTTGTCAAAATTTTTCGCCAGCGGCGGCGAAATACGTGAGTGGAAAACGGGCTTAACACATTATCGAATTAAAAATTCTATAGGACAGGAGAACTTCTTGTGATAAGGGACGGACTATTAGAAAAGTGATGGGGTGGGGGGGGGGGATTTTCTAAGAGGCAATATATATTTTTTTGTACACTAATAGAAATTTTTTCTCACTTGATGGCTGGAAATATTTTTTAAAGGTGATCTACAGTTCGATCTGCGCATGTGCACAAATGAGCCCACTTTTTATGATACAAACAGGTTAACTATGTTTTGATTTCTTGAAAAGCCTGATTGTTGTTTCTTGATCATATATTATACTCTAGAAGCTTGAAAATATAAATAGGTGTCGAATAAAGCTCAATATTTTGGACACAAAAATGTAAACAAAGGCTTTGTTTACATACGGATTGTAGATCACCTTTAAGTGAAATTTATAGGCCTATCTTCCAAGCAAGGAATTTTTTTTTGCACTATGCCTGGAAAGATTTTTTTTCCTAATTTTGTTCTGGGAATAATTTTTTTTTTTGGTTTTGCCCCACCCCCATATCACTTTTCTAATGGTCCGTCCCTGAGTACCCCTAAGCCCACTTTATCTACAAAATTGATTCGAACGAATGGGTGATTCCAGCTAAAGACTAAATTTTGATCAAGCTGGCACGAAGAACGAAATCCAACACCACAGCTAGAAAGAGCGTCTTAAAATGAGTAAAACTGCAAAGATTGGTTGCTAAATGTTGTAAAACGAAAAAAATACAGCCCTGTGAAGTTCGCAAATTTTGTATATATTTGTATTACGCGCGGTAAAAATAACTACTTTCGGCTCAAAAATGGATTTTTCCCGCGCGTAATGCAAATATAAACAAAATTTGCGAACTTCACATGGCTATATTTTCCTCACTTTACAACAAGTTGCAACCAAAATTTGCACTTTTACTCATTTTAAGATGCTCATTGCACGAAGCTATGGTAATGGGATTTTGTTCATCGTGTCTAGATCAAAATTCATCTATACCTGGAATCGCCTTTTTTGGGGGTACTATCTGCCCCCGTGAAAGATTCTAGACAATTCAAACCGTTACAACGTGAACAGCGACTTTTAAAGTTGTAACTGTAAAATTACCATTATACAAACAACTACAACAGTAAAAAGTTGTATTTCGTGGTGCGTAGACTCTCAAACGTGGAAGCAGTACCCCCAAAATGGCGGAAAAATCGGCGGTGACAAAGGCTTATTCTCTCTCCTCCAGTACTGTACGAAATACTAAAATCATAACCCGGCTCATACGAACAGCCCTTTAGTTCTGTAATCACTGTGTCAGGGAGAATTAGCCCGATCATATTCTCGTGCGAACTCCTAGCAGGTAAAGCAAACGTTTTCCTTTCAAAGAACAAACGCGTATGAAGTTTTCAAACTTGTTATTTCATTGTCAATTCATTAAATAATTCCTCAAGTTACATTTATTTGTGCCAGTGAACTCAATATCTAACCGGAATAATATCTTAGGCTTAGCTGATAAAAGTGAATCAAAGAATGTTGACATTAGAGCTTAGTGTTCCATTTACTTCATAGAAAGTTCCATTTACTTCATAGAAAGTCCCGCAAGAGAATATAAAAACCAACGATCAATAGCAGCCATCTCTGACTTCACTTTTCATTCCGGCAAATAACTAAGTTATCGTTCCATGCAGTTATGTGATGAAAGCTCGCTGATCTTTACCGACAAATTTGAATCGTATTGCCAAAGAAAAAGTGAAGTTTAACCAGGTTGTTTGGTAAAGCTAAATACGAACTTGGTTTAGCGATCAACTTTTCATAACACAAATCCAATTTCCGCTAAAAAGCCTCTTTCGTCTTGCAAAGTTAGTCTAACACTCGGATAATAGGAAATGTTCGTCCTAACTTGTCTTTTCTCAAGAAAGCATGACAACCAAAATAAATTCTTGTTTTTACTATTAAATACATGTAGTAGCTTGCAGTAGCCATTTCTCTCCGTCCTCAAGCTACCTAACCTTGCTCCATGCTTCTCTCTGAGTTTTGTCTCGCTCACCATAATAGTGCGAGCACGCCAGTAGACGCGTACGAACATAATACTATTTTTTGATCTCCAATTTTAATACTCTTAAGTCTTATCATCCGATGAAACATATAGATATGATATCCTGGATTCCTGGTTAAGCTTCAATTTTTCATTTTTCAACAATTCCCTTTTTTCTTAATTTAAAGTCAAGCGATTCTTAATAAAAAACCCCTCAAAATATGAATTTCAGTAGGCATTTATAGCTACACCAAAACATTCAATTTGCATTATTATTATGCATCAAAGCACTTTTCCTTCCTTGGCATTTTCCTGGAATTTTACATCCTATGTCTGTTGCTGACTTGACAGTCCATTCAAAGGAAACAAAAAGTCGACTCAAGCGAAAGGTGACTTGGTGGAATAGGAGCTTTAGTTTCTTTTTCAAAAAATCGCTCCACACTCGATTATCTATGACATCTGTTTTGCTTGCTCTATTGGGCAATACTTGTGTAATGCTACACTCACGAATGGTTGAACCGACCCAATAAGTATGAATGTCACCCACTTTAACCCACTGTGTCATCCCTAATAAAGAGCGCGTAGTTTTTTATACCAACTAGCAGTGCAGATTGGAGACCTGCTCCGTATTACTGCACATGTACCATTTAGGATGAGGCTTGGGATAAAGTTAGAATTGAAGACAGGATAAGATTTGATAGAGTAATGATTGCGATTATGTTATGGATTATAGGTTGGAGATTAGATTAGATAAAAAATTAGGATTAGTTATTTGGGTCAGTAATAGACTTAGGATCAAGCCTAAGGTATCAAGTATCTGAGGTAATAGTTGGCAAAATCGGCTAATACTTGTTTACAACGTGGCAACCCAATTCACAATGCCAAATGACACACATGCCAAATTACCATCGTTTTAGTTACCGAAAGCATAGTATAAATTAACTAAGCGTTAGAAGTTTACGATTTATGATTATACTGTAATTCTAATGCATGATCGCTTTCGTTCTATTCTGCACTTCCGTAAAATGATTAATAGTAACCATGCTTGGGAACTTTACGAAAGTTGTGAATTGGGTATGAATAAGTGTTAAGCCGGTTTTCCACTTCGCCCGTATCGTACCGAAACGTACTGGTGAGCATGCGCAGATTGAAAAGAGGATTATAAATCCACGTATTTCCAGGTGTTTTCGCGTATCAAAATAAAAAGTTCGTCGCAAGTCAACTTTCTGGCGTACTACGGAAGTACTAACCAATCAAAATTCACGAAATTTTGAAATTTAAAAACGTTTTTGATACGTTTCGGTACGGTACGCTTGAAGTGGAAAACCGGCTTTAGTCGTGTTTCTCCATCTGGCTCTGCGTACGTCGAATGAGACAATAAGTATTACCCACATAGAGCAAGTACAACAGGTGGCCAAAAAGTGTCATTTGCTAAAAGATAATGTGAACCGAGTGCTACAGTAGGTACTAAAATGATATGCCCATAATCTATAAAATTCTTATCATGCTGGCCTTGTAATAGTTAATTACACTGTACAATATATTTGCAATTATTCATAATAAATTACATTCTTTTAAGACAGCTACTTTGGATCTGCCATGTATTTCCCTAAAACCAAAGGGTAAAAGACAAAAGTATTAATTTTTTGTGGAATACCTTACCTGCGGGCCCCCGTACTTTTTGGTTATATCCGCTGTTGGAAGCTACTACTTTCGGGTAGCTGCTACTTACGGAGTGTCACTATTTTCGGGTGGCAACTAAATTTGTGTACACAGGGGTGTAGAAGGGGGGAATCGGGATTCTACGGTGTATAAAAAACATCCTGCAAAAGGACAGTTACAAAAAATATCTGACAGAAAAATGACATGATAAAAATATCGTGCACTTTCCTTGCTTTGGGAGTTTTTATAAGGAACGAGATCATTCACATCTATCTATCTAATGAAATGTGTTGATAGAAAAACGGCGTTCCCTCAAAGGCAAGTGGTTGAACTATAGTTAACATACCCGTTACAATTTTTTTCTTCACTAACGACAGTTTATACATGTCCGTATTAAGTTGAAAACCAATTTTCGAGAGCGTAGAGCCATTACACTGAAATTGCACAGCAATCGTTTGAGCTACACTCGGTCCTTCTGTAACGTCGAATCGCGCTCTTAGGGAACTGAAACCTACAAACAAGGCTACCATAAGTTTAAAGTAATAAAAGCATGCACACTTGCTATATAGTATAATACTTAATATATAGTATACACCCAACCATGGTCTATTACAAAATCCAGAAATCTCACTCAACCAGGGACCATTGTAACGGACCACGGTCGAGAAAAGAAATGGGGAACTTTTGTTTTGCCAAGACTTCGAGAGAATTATGTACAAAATTCTTCCCCGCAGAACCAAAAGACCGCAAAATATGGTCTGAAGGAGTTTAATGATAGAAAACAAAATTTAAACCGTATTTTAATAATAAATCTGCTGTTACTTGCTACAAATTGTGACACGAAGACAGACGGAATTGCGCATATTACAAGCAAAACCGTTTAAAATGTAATTTTATGTTTATAGCAGTAACATTTTATTTCACTATTTGTCTAGTCCAGGTTTACTGACTCATCTGATCATTTCATGTACATGTATCTTCCAGTTATTGCCCATCTACATTCATAAAGTGAATGAAATAAAACTTTGGCATACGTACCTTGACCCTCAGAATTATTTGATAATTCTGGAATCTGCCAAAGAGCCTTTTTATGTTCTTTTGACCTAAAATGTAAACTATGTAAGTCGACTTGACATCGTTAATAACTGCAGATAATAGACGTAAACCAACGCGTATAGGGCTATAAATCAACAACACACTGAACAAACAATCGATCTATATAACTAGTTAATTGGTACAATTGGCCCCCAGTCGTTTAGCTTTTTGGTTATTTTGTGGTGCTAGCGCTATTTCTTATGCAAACTTGTATGTAATTTATATAAGGTTATTAAGAAGAGAATAAATTGCATTGTATTGTATCTGTCTGCTTTCGCTTTCATTTTGTTCCTCATTATATCTAGTGGTCAGTGATATATGCGATGGCAAACATATATATATATATATATATATATATATATATATATATATATATATATATATATATATATATATATATATATATATATATATATATATATATATATATATATATATATATATATATATATATATATATATATATATATATATGTGTATATATATATATATTTATAATATAACATTTGTAAATTCTGAACGCTGATTGGCTAAGAGCCGTGTTGATATAACTCCATGTCAACACGGGAAATTTTCCGCCGCTTGTAAACACGGAAATTTTTCTTATTCTTCGGGCTTTTGACATTGCTATATTATAAAACAAATAT
>CACRXK020005818.1:0-26895 GCA_902702795.2 Paramuricea clavata
CGAAAACAAAATTTTTAGGCTGAAACCAGGGGCACAGAATAGGAAGTTATACCATAGAATATACTATAGAATAGGAAGTTAGGGATGTATAACTTCCTATTCTGTGCCAGGGGGGTGAAGTACATCGTCGAAACCTTAGGATCGCGGTTGGGACAGTGGTAGTTGCCATGAATCTAGGGACCAGTAGTCATGGCAATGGCGTCAGATCCACCATGTTTTTGCGGACACTTTTTTATCCCGAGCAGGTCCTCCAGTAATATAGTATAGCTCAGTGGGGATTGCGGGCGCGCGAGCAAAAAGGCGAGGGAAGAAATAAATAAAAGGGATGAAACAAATATCACGTGACTTTTTAAAATGCTTCTAGACTATCCGTTTAAGCTTTTTGTGGTATTTTTAAGGCTCAGTAGATGTTCTCTTACATGAGCAAGCCTAGTAATTACCAAAAAAGCACTGATCAATGTAATTTATATGATTTATAACAGCGGACATTCTTAGCCGTTTTCGCGATATGTGTTCCATAAGTAGCCTGTTCTCGTGACGTATGACTAAATAATAATAAAACTAAATAATGCAAAAAAACTCGTTTGTCGCTACATTTAAACATTTCATATTAGCCGGTATAGCTAAACATTGTTTATTTTCATTAATTAAGCGCGTAGGCGTTGTTGGAGTTGGCAGGAGGCATTTTGTACGATGGCCGAGAAGGGCCATGACTGTAAACACTCGCCGTTTTTTACCATTACACTCGTCGTTTTTTTCCCTTCAAAATTACACTCGCCGTTTTTTTCTTCAGAATTACACGCGACGTTTTTTTCAGTTATAATGCAATAATTACACGCGACGTTTTTTCAATGCAATATTTACACGCGACGTTTTTTTTAATGCAATAATTACACGCGACTTTTTTTCAATGTAATAATTAATACACGCGACGTTTTTTCCAAAAATTACACTCGCCGTTTTTTTAGAGTTACGTTTTAAACTGAGGGTTTCAATTCGGACGAAGATGGGAGCAATCATTTAAGGTTATGTGTGTTTCATCAAAACTAAAAATCATGTAAATACATGCAGTACAAAATTTCACTTTTCAGTCAATTAATTATGATATATACTGTAATGCATTGTTTTCTTTTGTGTTTTCCAAACTATATAAACAAAAGCGCTAGCATTGTGTGTTTTGACTAAAACAATGCATTAATCATTGATTCATAACCGACTGAAAGTTAAATTTCATGGCCAGAAATCACGGACATGATCGATTCTACCTTACTAACTTTGCATATCCGATTTAATACATAACCCGTTGAAATATGGCTTCGATAGTAAACAGTTGATTCTATTACGCGATGCTTCAAATCGCAAAATCAGAGATTACTGGTAGTCCTTTGCAGTTTGCCTCGATTGCTGGTTGCAGAACACGGTATATCGTGTAGTGTTTGCCTTGCCTGGTGTAAGTTACTGATTATTCTGCATTTTTGTTTGTTTCTAGTGGCTATAGACAGTGCGGTATCCTTTATATATATAAAATATAAATAGACAAATGCCGTACAAACTAACCTCTGTACAAAAACTGAAAATGCAGAATGGTCACTAACTAAAACCAAGTGGCAAAATTACGCTAAATACTTCGACGTACAGACTTGATTTATAGCCAGCGACTGAAGCAAGCTACAAACGACCTATACCATATTCTCGGATTTGGGGATTTACAGCATCGCGTAATCAATAATTTACTGTTTACTGCAGAAGCCACATTTCAACGTGATATGCAAATTTGATTTCTGGCCATGTGTACTGTATTTACATGAGTTTTAGTTTTGATGAAACACGCATAACCTTAAATGATTGCTCCCATCTTCGTCCGAAGTGAAACCCTCAGTTTAAAACGTAACTCTAAAAAAACGGCGAGTGTAATTTTTGGAAAAAACGTCGCGTGTAATTATTGCATTGAAAAAACGTCGCGTGTATTAAATGTTGGATTGAAAAAACGTCGCGTGTAATTATTGCATCATAACTGAAAAAAACGTCGCGTGTAATACTCAAGAAAAAAACGGCGAGTGTAATTTTGAAGGAAAAAAAACGACGAGTGTGATGGTAAAAAAACGACGAGTGTTTACAGTCATGGCCCTTCTCGGCCATCGTAATTTTGGAATTTTCCGAGAGAACAGGCTACTTATGGAACACATCACACGATCGCATTACCGGTGTTTCATCCCTTCTATTAATATCTATTACCTCACCTTCCGCTCGCGCCCGCAATCCCTGCTGTTATTTTCGTTGGAACGTCATGTAATATTTTCGTTTTGTCAATTTATTCGCCATATTTGAACAATCTTTCGAAGCAATCATTCTGAGCATATATATTGATATATAAGCGCTCTGTTTGAAACTATTCAGTGCAAAGGCAAGCTCTTATGATTTATACAAGTAAGTGCAATAATTTAAATATATTACGTTATAATGTTTTATTCATATTACGTTTAATTAATGTTTTATTCATATTCATAACACAGCTCTTAGTTGGACCCCCTGTGTCATAGGTTTAAGTATAGGTTAAAGTTTACGTAAACGACCATAAATAAACACACATAAAAACACGATACGTTGTATTAATTGCCCCAAATAAACAACATTATTAATCACTACATTTGACAATTTCATGTAAATACAAGTTTGCATAAAAACATAGAATAGGAAGGTACACAGAATAGGAAGGTACACCGGAAGTCTCACTCAAGCAAGTATTTGTCCGCGTTTTTACAAGCAATTCGTCATCAATCACGCCATCCTGGCTAGTACAACCGGCACTTTGTACCTACCAAAACCTGATAAAGACTTCCGGCTGTACTAGCCAGGATAGCGTGAGCAAGTTAAAATTTTCGTGGACGTAAACACCGACTCAAGTTACACTTCTGCTGCACTTTCCTATTTTGTGACATAATGGGGGACAACTTTGCACTTCGCTATGTTCTCAAACACCCGGGTGTAAATAACCGTGCGGAATTGGTTCGGGGATTACATTCATAGTCGTTAAATTAATAAAACCATTAATAATAATAATAATAATAATAATAAATCAAAGTAGCGGTATATTAAAAAAATGTTTGATGTCAAAAAATACCTGTTTCTCTTTAATATTTCATAACAAGATGATAACAATTCTTGATTTCCTGAAAATGCATGGCAAATAATTATTCCTAATAAGCAGACGAGCCGCGGTCCTTCGACGGCATGCACGGGAGAAATTAATTAAATCGTGCAATAAAAACGCTTTGTATCTATTATCGTGGTGACAGTGGTAAACGACATCATTAGCGACAGTGGGACAGTCGAATGTGAATAACGTTATGCAAAGATAAAATATCACACTATACACCTGCAGTTACCTTTTAAAAAATTATTTTAATTAGTTGAAACAAGCAAGTACGGTGTTGGCTTGCTGACTTGTTTAAAAGATTGGCAAATCTTTTAAACATGCTTTTATTAATCTCAGTACCAGATCTCTGAACAAATCTGCGTGAACATTAACCGAAATTTTTTCAAAAAGGACAAGCATGCAGTTTACCTTAAATATATAGAAAAGGCACTTGGTTGGTTTATCGATCGAAAACCTAAACGCTCTGCGGGAGATTTAAATGCATTTCTGCCTTTCTCAAATTTGAATTAAAATACTTATATTATTGTTGTTCACATAAATCTTGAAAAAACTTACAGTTCCCTATATATTCTGTTTTCTGGTGCGCAGTACGAAGTTATCAGAATTATTTTCATCATATAACTAAAATTCAAGGCAGAATTTGCTAAAATTTCCGATGTGTTGTGAAAAGAAACTCTTTATATACTGCGAACAGCCATTTTTCACACACATCAAAACTCATCAGTCAGCAGAAGACAGTGGGGGCTAGCGGGTGCCTGGCCTCCTGGCAAAATATTGGACCCTTTTGGATAAATTCTGACCAGTACAAATATGTGCATTAGCTATAATATTATTTTTATTTCTTGTAATGGGAATCTTATATCTTCGGATGTTTTAAGTGTTGTGAATTCGTTTGTGCTTAAGTGGAGTTTTGTTAAATAGTTATTTAAAATCATCAAAACACATTAAAATAGCCCCCAAAATGCTGAAAATGTATGAATTTAATTATTTTCTGGCGGAGCATCCTCCGCAAAAAGTTCATTCTAGTATTACGCATGGATATTGTGGGAATCCAAAATACATTTTCACATAATTAACAAACTTCATTCGAACTCAACTATCACAGGGACCAGGGTAAAATTGCTTGGGTCCTTTCAGGTTATTTTTCCGGTCCCTCTTGATTAGAAATCTTGGCTATGGCATTGCGAACTTTCTACAAAAATATGCGCAGTAAATTACGATAGATCATCTGTAATAATGCCACCAACCTCGTACAAAGGTTCTCAATCTTCGCTCCTACCTCGCTTGAATTGAGACCCTGGGATCGGCTGGTCACGTAACCCGTTATATTTGGTGGATTTGCTCAATTGTGAAAAATTGGGGAAAAATTTGCTCAATAAGTGAAAAATTGTTGCCCACCCACATTTTGTAATTGAAGAAAAATAAAACAATTAAAAGTCAACCACAAACGTTTTCATTTCCAAGAAGTATATTTCTAAAATGATTTTAATTTATCCGTAGAGATTGTATAAGTTTCCAAATATTCTTATGCGATTGTAACAAAATTAGTATGGGATTCTTTTGACTTACTTCTTGGTAACTGTTGTGTTATTTCAGCCGGAGCGTTTGATGGAATAGGATCTGGCGTTTTCTAGACATAAAAAGAGATTATGCATTTTGCCACAATACCAAGTATTATCCAAATATTAACATAATTAGGATTATAGGAATAATGTTTAATTATGCTGATACATTTGGTGGCGTCGAATTATAACTACCTACTGATTATTCGACAATTTTGGACAGAACCAGTTGAGACAACTTTCAATTTCTTTTGTACAAAATTCGCATACCACTGTGGGAAAACGCCTTTACCAAAAAGGTTAATTGCTCAATCCAAACGTCAGCTCCACAACTCATTGTCGATTTTATGTCATGATAAATTACTAAAAGTTGTTACGAGGCTGTTCGCAACATTCAAATGTAAGAGAGATATCAAATTTAACTTGTCGATATATTTTATCTTATTAATATTTCGTACGATGCTCTGAAGCATTTTGTTCAAGATTGTGAATTAAAGAAAATCACAACTAGTGCCGTGCCGTAACTTAAATTAATCGCCATGGAAATTCATCAGTGCTAAACAAAGCCGTATTTTATATGCACTTCCTCCTCTTGAAATTCTTAAAAGCAGACAATTTTAAGAAATATAAAAAAAAATACTCCAAATAATAATGGCACGATCTATTGCGGTGATATTTCGACTCTATTTCAAGGTCATTGTCAAACCAATCTAATTATTTACTTGCTTGAAACTTTATACAGATTTTCAAAAGGGGGCTGAGTTTGAATCAACTAGGAAAGACCCTGGAATCGGCTGGTCACGTGCCTCGTCCAAAATTGATTGCCCGAGGGGGTGTGGTGAAAGCATCAAATTACAAACAGTTAAAAACACAAATTTTGCGAACAATTACCAGTAAGTTCAAAATACTTGCTAATTTTTGTTTATTTTATTTGCTTTGAATTTACAAGAACATTCCTACATTTTTACCAACAATCAGGTCAAGAAACCAAGTAAATCGTTACTCGTAGTGCTCTCTCGTGTTATTATTATTCAATGCCGGCTCTCTTGACACTCGAGCGCGGTTTTATAACAAACGTTTATGGGCTTTTCAGTGGTCAGCATTCTACATATGTAATGTTTTTAAAACACGCATTAGATTTGTCTTAATTTTGTAAACGTTGCTATGCTTTGCACGTCTTGTTTATAAGATTTTTAAAAGAAACAGTATTGTATTTTATTGTCTAGGACTAGAAAGTAGAGCCCATTATCAGCAAATGTAAACAAACAGAGAAATGTCTGTCAGTGATTTATCTTTAAAATTTTGGATTTAGTACATAATTCGTATTCATTAATTATAGTAAGGCTTTAGCCTTTTTCTTGGTCAGATAATGTTTTCCTAATATGCACACAACTAGGCTATAATCTACATCACAAATTTACAGTGTCAGACGCGCGCAGACTGCCATACGAATACACATAAATTTTCGAGTTTTCTACTTCTACTAAGGCTACTAACAGTTTTCATTGTGTCTCAATCACCTGTTTATTTCTCGTTCAATAAGTTCATTTATATTTCTATATTTATTGGATAGTGGCATATATAGTGATACATGTAGGCTATTTACACACAATCAATCCTGGATATGATAGAGACGATACAAGCTGTCCATTAAAAAATAACGGTATTCTATTTCACAAAGCAAAAAAGTTAAATCTCACTTGTATTATTAAGAATATATATAAAGCAGAAAATTAAAGCTTGTGTCAAAACGAAAGCTGTTTATAAAATTTATAAATATGGTATAAACACAGTTTGTGTCAAAACGAAAGCTGTTTATAAAATTTATAAATGTGGTAGGCTATAAACACAGTAGTAAACAGTAAGACAAATATATTGTCGTTTGACTTATCTTTGATGTATGACTTTACTGTAATACCGTAGATTTTCAACAGACAGCTAGACTTTGACATATACCATGATCGTTGAGATCTTGCAGGAAATTTTATAGTCTTTTGACGGGATTTAAGTTTTGTGATAAGGCCTTTATAATCAACAATCTCGACACAGCTGCCGTCTTGGCGATATTTCGGAAATCAAAAGATCTCGCTATTTCGTTTCAATTCCACATCTCATCAATAAATATATTCTTTTGCTCCGAGTATCAGGATATACTTTAATACTAACAGTTAAATAAATATAAACCACATTGGTCGGTCTAGAGATATGAATTTTCTTGTAGGCTTATTGCCACGCCGCCTAGGCGTGCTTTCTTTGTAAGTTGAAATCTGATCCAACTTGCTTGAATTGTAACTCGACACTAGATTATAGGGCAGAAAGTCACATGACGATAAATATTAATTTTTAATTGCAGTTCTCTTCACGATTTCTTGTTGCAAATTTAAATTTCATCACACAAAATTGCAAATATTGTTACAAACGCGACAAACACGCTCCTCTCCCACCCTGCCCATAGTATCATTTAATTTATCACCCAGAATCTGGGTGACACGTGACTAGCTGAAACCAGGAACTTTCCTTCGCCTCGCGCCGTTCTAAGAAAGACCCTGGGAACGAGGTTGGTCCTCTGGGAGGAGTCAAACTATTCATATATACTCACCCTTTTGGGTTGAAGAAGTATGTAGTAATCATAATTTTCATCTTTCTTCAAGCTCTGTGCCGGTTCTTCATAGTCAACGGTTTTGAGTAATTCACAATTTTCGTCAGAAATTGGGCTTTTTCTGAAGTTGATAGATCTACACGATTCGTCTTTAATCATACAAAAGTAGATACACTCCAATCCAGACTTAGCTTGAATATATTTTATCACCTCACTTTTCAAACGGTAACCTTTAGAATGATGAAAATGCAGAGGGTATAAAAAAGCATGAAATAAATATAACTGGAACGCTACCTTTTTCTTGAGGTCAAATCTGACCCCCAAACACGCGATTCTCTCACGCCGAGACCCTTGCAGGGAGCGAGCATGCCGTTTTAATAAGGAACTATACTAAAAGTAAAATCTATACAAAAGAGTTTTATAATATAATGCATTAATAGAACGTTTTCAGCGCTGTTAAATCTTTTGTTTGTAAATTTCAAACTGGTTTTCAAGAATATATATTCATGTTGACGGACTGACTGTGCTCTTCGCATGCGTTAGTGCGTGCTCTTCCCTCGCTTCCCATGCAGCAAGACTGCTTGGGGCTGACCTTCAAGTTTGGCTTCAAATTTTCGTTTGGAGGTAGCTTTCCAGTTATATTTATGTTTTCGAAACCCACCTTCCTTCGATCCATCATAACAAAAGCTGATCTCTTTAATCTCCTCTCCAAACGATTGTACGTTAATAACAAACAACAACCAGAATCTCAGAAGGAAAGGAATAAAACACGCAACTTCCAACTTCAATTGTTTGCAAAACTTGCGGCAAATTTCTTTTCCCATGTTTTGTTGAGTAGGTGTCGTTGCTGTTTGGGTTATATCTGTCGTATATGCTTTGGAACAAATTCGCTGTATGTAGATTCAATATCAGTTTTCAATACCACTGCTGCATGTGCAGAATGTATCCCGAGTCGAAAAAAAAACGCATTCGTGCATCCATATAGGTCTGCATCAACATATGTATGTGCATACGTATTGCTATTGTGGCTAACTCAGTTAAACTTTCTTCATAATTAAAGCTAGCAATTCCAATTTCAATACCTTTTCATTATTTTCCCAAAAGCAATAATGAAGTCGATGATGAATATAAATATTGTAAAATACATTTATAATTAAGCATTTGTAAATTCTGAACGTTGATTCGCTAAGAGCCGTGTTGATATAACAAGTTGTCAACAGGGAAGCGTCGGAAAATTTACTTGTTTATATTTATTTGTGCTATATTATAAAACAAATATAAAACTTTTTCTACAACTGTATATCAACACGGAAAGTGTTTTATATTTGTTAAATGTTAATGACTGAGCGAGAGGTCAAGACTTTAGGATATTAGTCAAGACCGAACAATTTCAGTCAATAAATTAATTATATATGGCTAAAAGTTAAAACAAGAGCATTCTTCGAAAAACAATGTTAATAAAGTTGTTCACAACACTAGCTACAGTATATTTGAAGTTTTGCATTTGAGTGAACATTTAAAATGCACGATTTGAAATTTATGTAAACAATATTTGTGAACTGACAAAACGATAACAATACATTTTTAGATATTAGTAGAGTAAAAGTCGAAAACAGAGCAGGTTGTAATAGTCCTGTTTCACTTTCGTTCGCCGAAAAAATTGTTCAATGCATGGCGGCCAGTACAGATATCACCCTGTCAGCATTTTCAGTATTATAAAAAGTTATTATACTCATGTAATTTGGTCTTAACATAACAAGAGTATAGAATGGTGAGTTATTTTATATAAAAAACTACCAGGGTCGCATATTATATAGTCTTTTTACTGAGAAAACTTAAGTTAAGCTACATTTACACGCTGCGATTTGTCGGGCCGATTTTGGTAAATAATCGATGCTCCTTCTTCCACATTTAGCGATTTAAGCGTTCAATTGAAGCCGTCCGCTCTCTCGTCTGTTCGTATTATAGTTTTCTGCGTGCGAAAAGTTTTCAACAACTTTACAACGGAAGAAAAATCGTTGAATCGTGAGAAAAATCTGTGTTAGTGTTACAGATTTTTCTCCTGATTTTGTGAATTGCAAGGTGCTGACGCGAGTACTAACGACAGGTTATTTACATACAGCGAGCAAAATCGGCCCGACAAATCGCAGCGTGTAAACGTACCTTTAACGATGTTTTCTTCACGAGCGCTCCATCTTAGCGATCCATACAATGTTCATGAGATAAGCAAGCGATCCGTACTTCAGGTGACCCACCGCACAGGAACATGGCAATACGTTGCATTTTAATGCACATGGACTGATGTCTTGCCATATAATGATATACTGCTATCATAACATTGTTTATGCAGCACTTCTTGCTTTATAAAGAAAATAATAACTTCTTCTAGCTGTACAGAGAAATATCGGACCGAGATATTTTTTGTATATACCGAGCCCGCAGGGCGAGGTTGGTACAAAAACAGCGAGATCCAACATTTCTCTGTGCATACCGAGCAAGCGAGGTTAATAAAAAGTTTATTATATCCCATTTATGCTTGAAACAAACAAGAAGTGCATGATTTGAAATGCATAGAAGAAAACAAAAGGTGGAAGAAAACTTGGTAGAAGAAAACAAAAATAACAATGTATTCCTTCTTTTCCACTAATTCATAACAAATTGAGTTACAATACTTATTCATAACAAATTAAATTATAATAATTTTCAAATTTTCAATTGGTTTTGCTGGGTTTTTTAAAATGCATGCGTTTGTTTTTACGTAATGGACCGCCGGTTACGCGAAAATAATGGACCGCTGAAAGTGCTTCTCAGCCAATCACATGCAGTCCGCCATTTCACTGGAAGTGATGCTTGCCATATTATAATATTTCATAACAAAAAGAAGTTTAATCAAGTGTTTGGAAATTAAAAGTTTACAAATCTATCATCGCGTGCTATTCCGCTAGTAAAGGAATGGTAAGAATTTAGATATTTTGTTTCCCAAGCAAGAAACGAAGAGTCGTTCCATTGTTGTTTACCTGCAATTTGTATTTTTCTAAATATTTTGCGTTTTATTTGTTCAGGACATATTGCATGAGCCAATATTCACTCAAAATAAAGTCAATTCTCATAAGTGAGAAACGTTCCTATAATGAGCCTACATTCGTATTATGAACCGACGTAAAAAGAATACGAACATGCATGACCGACATTTCGTGGGAATCCTTTTCTTACGAACAGAACATGTCCTGGGAATCCTAGAACAGAATAGCACGCAAAGACCCGGACAACGTTTTGATATATGGCAAAAAATTACAACATAGGTCAGTGCAAGCAATGTCTTTCAATGCAGGTCTGACAGATATACAATGCCTAATATTTATAGCTTAAAATATATATATGTTATTTACCGGATTGGAGGTCCGTATAGAGAAATATTTCTCGAGGTCTTAAAAACGGCCCGAGGCCGAAGGCCGCTTTTAAGACCGAGAGAAATATTTCTCTATACGGACCGACCATACCGGTAAATAATATTTTTTTTTTTTTTTTAATTCCTCCCCTGGATTTCCCCAATCACTCCTCCCGCACGCGAATGAAGCTGCCAAATAAAACGTCGTTTCTATCAATGCTCTCGGGAAGAAAAATACCTTATGTGAGATAGTAAAATTCGTTTTCACTGTGATTTTCATCGTCTGCAGACATTTTAATGTTTTAAAAAGTAGCCTTTAAACTCGTCTTTAAATTTTGAAAAATAAAAACATTGGCTCTACGGCTTTGAATCTCGCGCGGTCCGTAGGGGCTCATACGGACCGCTCGCGTAGCCAATCAGATTGCAGAAAAGCGTAAAATATGACTTCGGACCGCAAGAAAAAAAATAAAAGTACTTATTGACAAATCTAGAGCCGAAGTAAGCCTTGTTTCGGGGCCAGGCCGGACATTCCAAGTTCTAGCAAGATAATAACGAAATAAAGGTTTGATGAGTGTTTCAAATATAAGTTCTTTGTAGTAATAAATTTACGTGGTGTTTCCACAAACAAAATATTATGTTTCAAATATGTTCAGTTCAATCATGGATTGTAAAATAACTGGATAGGAAACTTCCTGACGTCACAGTCTAAACCTAGTTGCAATCTCTGACGTCACGTGTATTGCCAAAGTTCTCAGCAGTTTTGTTGTTTCGCTATATTTTCCGCTTTAAAAGAGTAATATTGAAGCATAAACTGGTTTGTTTTAAAAACATGCCTAAGCCACGACAAAGTGTTCAAGGTAAATGTTTTTCGTCTTTGTTTTGTATTTTTCAGCATTTGTGGCTACGAAATTGGCGTCGCCAATTTTTACGAAATTTGCGATGCATTTTTCACTGCTTAGTGCTTGTAATATTTGCTAAACTTGACCGGGAATACTTAGAGATTTCATCGTAGAATGGCCTAGTTATATTTATTTGCTCTTTGACTAAAATGTTTAGCTGTATATTATCGCTAAACATGCCGTTTTTGAGAATTTGGTTTGCAACTGAGTTCCCATTGAAAACATTAGGTCACGTCAGCTAGTTTCTTATCCTTGTATTTTATTATCCATGGTTTAACTTAACCATATAGAATACGTTATAGTGTTGGAAAAGCATTAAGAACAGCTAACCAAGGTCACATAACTACCAACCATCATGCACTCCATTCTCATTTGATCCAGGCTTCAATCCTTTTCTGGCCATTAATCGAGCCCACACGAGCTGCACAATAGGCGTATAGACGCGCGATTGTACGACGAGAATTAAGGGGCCGATTACATGGAGCATTTTCAACCCCGGGGCTGAACTCAGCCCTGTTTACCGGGTTGAAATTTCAGCCCTGTCTGTAATACAAAACTCTATCAAAATCAAACGCGCGATTACATGACAAAATTTTCAACCCAGGGCTGAATTCAACCCCGGTGTTGAACTCAGCCCTGGGTTGAAAATTTTGTTATGTAAT
This sequence comes from Paramuricea clavata, assembly GCA_902702795.2. Classification (NCBI taxonomy): domain Eukaryota; kingdom Metazoa; phylum Cnidaria; class Anthozoa; order Malacalcyonacea; family Plexauridae; genus Paramuricea; species Paramuricea clavata. The sequence goes on from CACRXK020005818.1 coordinate 12,268, forward strand.
CATTTCAACCCAGGGCTGAAATTATCATGAGTTATTCGAGCATACGTGGTAGTGACTATTTATTACAAGAAAACCGGCAAAATAAAGGCTTTTTTACTTCCGAGAATCGATGCCGAGATTAACGTATAGTATAGCGTTTCAACCCCGGGGTTGAAATCGTCCATGTAATCGCAAAAAATTTCAACCCGGTTAACAGGGCTGAGTTCAACCCCCGGGGTTGAAAGTTGTCCATGTAATCGGCCCCTAAGTACTTGGTGCAGAGGCGCCGGAGTATCGATAATTGCGGGGGCAGATATTCATATATTCGTGTTCACATACTGTAAAAACAATCGATTTCAAAAGAAATTAATTGGGCAGAACACGAATATATGAATATCTGCCCCCCTCCCCCCCAATTATCGATATTCCGGCGCCTCTGACTTGGTGTACGGGAAGTTTCAAACTAAACGTACGATAACATATACAGGGGCATGTATGGTCAGCCCCAAACGAGTGGAGGGTTTAATTCGATCTGCTGGGGGCATGGTCCCCTGCAAAAAGTTTTTATATTTAGTGTCTACGAAACGTTATTTCATGCTTTTTAGTCACGTTTTATAATGATCTCATGAAATCCACAGATTTGGTATATTTTATGTCATATACGGAAACATTAAGAGCTTATATACGCCCCCTTCCCAACTTTTTCACAGTTTTCAAAGAATTACAAAGTTGGTCCTGAAGAAAAGGGGGTGGGGACGTGGGAAGCGGCCGACCAACGCACCAACCAATTCCCACCTGTGACTACGCCTCTGATAACTTAATATAGTTCCTTTGTTTTGTCTGAAAATCCTTTAGTATACAGGGTGTATCAAAAAAAAGTAATCGTACTTCAGCGTGCTATTGTGCATGAATTACTCTGCGTATGAACGAGATTTCATATTCGGAAAGAGCAGGCTTTTAGCTGTTAAATGATATGCTCGTGATGCCAAATGGATAAAAAATGAGCAAATACGAATCCGAAGAATAAATGTTAGTCAAAATCGCATATTTTCACCGTTGAGAATTGTTGTCTAAAACCATTTATCACTTATTTACTGAGACCGAGGGAAACAGTGTGTTTTGTGGACACACACTGCTTTCCCGAGGTCTCAGTAAATAAGTGTTTTATTATATATCAATAGCCAAAGAAACAACAAATTAAAGAACAAATGAACGTAAAATTAAATACATGAAATATTTTATTGTTAAAACGTTATATTAAACACTGGCTACACTGCAGTTACTTATTAAAGCGAAAGTTTTAATTACGTACTAGGCATGTCCAAAGGTCGCATCTTCACGTGATGGCGCACGTGATTTTTTTTGTTTTATGCCGGTCGATAACGTATTATCTCCCTCTCGCGCTGTTGCGAGGGAGACAGCCTAATTTCGTCACTCTCACGTGATATGCTCTCAACCAATAAAACACTAGAAAAATGCGACTTTGACTATTGATATATAATAATGAAAATTAACCCCCTTTGGGACTTAAGTTGATGAAAATTCACTTCAGTAAACTACGCACATATTCATAATTATTATTAAGTAGGAATAAATCTTAGCTAAGCTACGACAAGTTCGTGATTAATTGCTTTTTCTTTTGTTATGCACTGCTTTAATTACTGGGCACAGAGGTGAAAATATGCGATTCTGACTAACATTAGTAAGTAATTAAACATTTTGTATGTCATTCAATAGCTAAACGCCGAGTAATTTGCGTACAATTATGGACAATTATATCAAGATATGTGCATGATAAAGAAATAAATTGCAATAAAAGATTTTTGTAAATAATTTCTCAGACTTCCTACATGTAGGCAGTACAAGTGTCAATAAGGTGCCGCATGATAAGTTTGTTTACTGTATAGCCAGGGGTCTTCGTGCAGGTTTCCATCCAATTTCCAGGGATTTCAGTTACAATACTGGGCGTTTTATATGTTTTTTATATCAATATATTACGAGTGTTCACCAAAAATTTTTAATCAATTGGGGTTAATTGACTTAATTCCTCCTGAGTTACAGCGTCTTGGAAAATAGAAGTGCTGACGTCAGCGTCACTTTCGAACGCCTTCAGAAACAGTGTTATAAATACACAACATTTAGTTAAAAATTCTTGGTTAAGATTAAGACGGGACTTCTGATATAAACAAGAATCTAAACATTTTGGCCCATACTCACCTTATTTTAGCATTTGATTTTTGGATAAATGCTTGGTGGTATAAAATGGCGAATGTTATACCACCAAGCACTTATCCAAAAATCAAATGCTAAAATAAAGGCGAGTTTGAGCCAAAATGTTTAAATTCTAAAAGCTATTCTGAACAAAAAAAATATACCTGCACCAACAAACTGGGAGAAAAGATCCTGCCCCAGTATTTGGTGGGAAAAGAAATGTTGCAAAACAGCATGGTTGCAGGGATGTATTTGACCAGTCCCAGAAGATCAGCTGGTTTGATTTTCAGCGACTAGTGTAAGGTTAATTTCTTGTTAGAAAACTCCTCAAAATGCTGGAAATAGCTTATGGACCGGTCATTATTTATGGTGGGGGGTGGCACCGAAGAGAAAAGGGTTGGGTAAACTAAATTTTGAGTAAGTAAAAGGTTGGGTAAATGAAAAACAAAACAACTCAAGGGTTGGGTAATAAAAAATTATTGTCGGCATTTCCAAAGCATGACTCACTGAAGTATTGGGGACTAAAAAGCAATGGCAACAGTAGGCCCTACTCTGGGGCGATAACGAGATAATGCGAGTTTAAGCAATTTTAGGTTATTTAAGCAAAATCTGCAATTTAAGCAATGCGAGTTAGAGCGATATAGGGCAATGTAAGAAAACAATTCAGTAAATTAAAATTTTAGGGAATGCTGTTTAGGTGTTTAGAGGTAATTTCAGGAATATACAACTATATCCCTGATGACTCCAATGAAATTACCATTAACCTATGCCAAGCATCCAAACATGAGTGTTCCCACAAACACACACACATGCAGTGTATGAAGCAAAATATACAATTTTTCAAAAAAAGTTGAAGTCTGCTTGAGGGGGTTCTGGAAACAAACAATACACTGTATGCGCATGACGATCAAGTGTTTAAAGGGTAAATAAACTCAATATTCATGACTTTTTTCATCCATTGTCTATTTCGAAGCCATTGGGGTATTATTAAATTCATGACACAACTATAATACATGACCACATGTTCACATCATATGCAACTGCAAACAATTTTCAAAGGAGTAGGGTACAGAATTGCAATATAACAACATATAAGTAAATTATACATGTCATGAACTTACCAGTTTGTGTTGAGTTAAATTTAAAATTTTTTATGACATCAAATATTATTTATTTATTTGCAAATCAAAACATTTTAAAATTCTCGTGTTTTGTTTTGTATTGCGCCCGCGATATATTAATGGTATTAACCGCTGTGAATATGATATACATTTTTAATACATCCATTTGCGCTCAAAAGTTCAGGAAGTGAGTTTCTAGAAAGGATGAAAAATCCGTTTTATATATGGTATGTAAAAGATAATCGTTGTTTACTGTTTACTGTTTATTTTGTATTCAGGTATGGGGAATTTAAGCGATGAGAGTTGCAAAACTTGCAAATGTAGTCTGACTAGTTTCTTTGACGTCATCATGCAACTATTTAATATTGTGCTACATTCATTATTCAATTTATTCACGGCAATTAGCCTTCTATAAGCCATACAAATGATTATAGCTTATAGCCCACCTTGCCTTTAACATTGATCCTATATATAATGAATTAACATAACTAACTTGATTATGTTGCTAGTCGAGTATGGGACCTATGGGTCTTCTAGATCCTAGAGTAGCACAATTAATATAAAGTCTCCATAAGGCGGTAATATTAAAGACTGTTCTTATTTATGCATGACCTTTGACTATTAAGTGGCCAAAAATTGTGCCTACAGTAGTCAACTTATTCCACTATCCAGGTTGCATCACTTTTGATTGCAAAACACCCGGGTTTATTATACATGGATTTGCTAGCGAAATAGCAGCAATTGATGAACTTGGTGTTATACTAAGATTTACTAAATGTGTGAAGAAACAACGAAAAGTATATATCAACTAGAGTCGCTATCTTGATCAATTTCCAATGGGATCTCCAAAAAAAGTAGCTACATGTGCAGACAACATGAAACTTCAGACTGCAGAAAATTTCACAATCCGTTATCAAACTTATGTCACAGAAGTGGTAAAGGACATATGTGACAACTGAATGGTACCTTTTGTAAATTTTTTGGCCAGGGGTGGCTATTTATTTTTTAATTGATATTTGAGGTTGGGTAATCAATTTTTTTTTCTTTTTAATGGTTGGGTCAGCAAAATTTTTGCTACGAAAAACATTTCTCTTCGGTGCCACCGTGAGCTAATTCAGTTAAGAAATCTAAAGTTGCCGACCGGAACTTCTCCAGGTCCCCTGCTAAATATATCCTCTCCAGTTACATATACTTAATTTAAAAGAGGCCCTGAACCAAATGATATACCTCATAGCAATATGTATTATTAAAAGCAATGCATGAAGCTAGGAAACTCAATTAACGTTAACTATTATTAAAGAATTAATCTAAATAGTAATAATATAAGCTATTGAAAAAGCAAATGCTGCGAAAGAGAGAGTGGCAAAGAAATATCGTACATATATGCATGGTGATGGCATCATAGATATCTTATATACACTAGATAGCGCATCTCTATTAGTAAAATTGAAGCCAGGAATATTCCAGCGGTTACCTCGATTTGAATAGATGGCGGCCATGTTGCTAGTTCCCACGCTTAAAAAACAACAATAACTTTCATCATTTGAATAGTTTAAAAGTGTATTTGGAATAGGTTTAACTTAATATTTAAGTTTCCTGTTTAAGAAATAGAAAACGTACAAATCTTCTCATTTCATGGGAATATCTAGACTTGCCACAAGTCGACCATGGGAAAGGGAGGGCGCGGGGGAGGGAGCGCGTAACCCGAGCGACGAAGTCGCGAGTGTTCGACTTGTGTCGCTTGCAGGAATTTAAATCGCATTAAAAATTTTGGCGCGAATAATTTTGACATAAAAGGGTGTGTACATTTCATACAATTACTTCACCGCGTCGACAATGGGTCTACAAAAACACAAAAACATTCTCAAGAATTGACTATATTTCTTTGTCGTCGAATGAAATGACGCAAGTTAAATAAGCGCCGAAAGCTGTTCAGAGGGGCCCGGAAATCTCAGTAAAATGTTCGTATATTGTTTATCATCGGCAATTTCCAGAGGGACAGGGCCCGTGTTCACAAATCGTCATTTTGTCCCGGGGCCCGTGGTTGGCCCTCGCCGGCCTTGAAAACAAGTGTATTCTAAAAACTTATTGAATCTGGACAGTTGTTTGTCGATCTAACAATGTGTGCCGTAATTATATGTCGACAAGAATAGTAATTTATTAGACTTATTATAGAAAGTTGATTCAGTTCGCCAGAATCAGATAACTGTAACCAAGAAGCAGAGAGGCGGCGATTGTGATCAACTAGAAGACGTCGCTAGACTTTCAAAATCCAGGAAAAATACACGACGTTGTTTTCTCAGCAAACGAATTTGTAATAATCCGTAATCGAGATCAAGAAACCCAGTCCCAAACAAAACCCGAAACTAGTGTGGAAATTTTAGAATCATCAAATGCATCTTCGGTGGTAGTATTAAAGTTTATTTCTACACCCTGCATACGAACCAACAACATACGCATATTTTGTGCGTTCTGTAATGTTGCCTCTGGTTGTGAATTGGGCTTCGACTTGGGAAAACCGACGTGCTGGATCGCTTGGCCTGTAAGGTGGGAGTTTGATGCTGATGGAGGCCACCGGTGGATGCTGGAAGTGGTAGGTTGCGCGTCGGAGGTTGAAACTGTTGCAGACGAAGTATCTAACTGTTGACTATTCATTGCTGCATAAAGTAAAAATCGTTGGGGTCACCAATTTAGCATGAGTATTGATGTTGTAATGTTTGTGAAAATACTCAGAACGCTAATAGTTAATTTGATACATTTTATTTTACTTCACAATTGAAGAGTCGTCTTCTAATATCTAGTACACGAGTTGAGCACCATTAAGGCCGTTTTCCACTAGGCGGAATTTTCCGCACGGAGCGGAATTTTTTTTTGTCTTGTGATTTCTCGGGTGGAACTAATTAGAAAAGACAAAGAGAAATTATGCTCCGCGCGGAAAATTCCGCCTAGTGGAAAACAGTCTTTACTCGAAACAGCGCAAAGCGAAGCAAACACTGTCTCACTAGGAATATTTAAATATACGCGAGTTAGTAAAGGCGAGGCGGAAAAGCAATTAAGATTAGTGTCAAGATAATTAAGGCGCGTTAATACAATTAGGCTAGAAGTGATAACAAGATATAAATATGTACAAGTGTTGGTTGCCAAGAGGAAATTTTATGTTAATGGTATTTGCGGCGTAAAGATTAAATTTAGGCGAGTTTACTTCCTAAATGGTTCAAAATAATATAACAAAAAATAATGTTTGTAGATGTTCCACTGCATAACATGCGCTTGGTGATTTAGCATGGCTATCACAACAATATTTAAAACCCTTTCAAAATTACAAATCTCCTCAAAATCCTAAAATCGTGCAAAAAAATCCTTCATGATATCTGTCAAAACATTGCTGAAAGAGTATTAGTCATTTTCTCCATCTGACCTGTTAAATCACCCTTGGCATTCGGCAACCAGCCATACATTGGCATGGGATCTTGATCTACGACACAGCTGCTGTCACGCTCTAGTACACCTCTCTTGACCAGATCAGCAACAGCACGCTCAGCTGCCGTTGTGACGACGCTGAGATCTTGTGGAAATGCGACCTGGCCCATCGTTAGCGGCCCCATGTAATAAATGGGTGAATCAAAATATTGTGCACGGGAAACCAGAGAGAAATTATTGATATCGATAAGTGCACCAGGTGGACGGAAAAAACGGGAACCACTTCGCGTGACAACCATGGGATGGTCTTGGTACTTCTTGGATTGTTGGCTGTTACGAAACGGGACCAGGACCTCTTTAATGAGCTTCTCATTCCTTAAAGATGCCGTGAGAGGTGAAGAGTCCTTCTCGAAAGCGGCTTGCTGGCCGGTGGCGTCGACCATGAACTCATGATATGCCTCAACGGTGGAATCTTCCTCAGGACGCCAGGTTAGTTTGATCCCTTTGTTGTGAGCTGCTTCATCAATCGTGTAATTATTTCCAATCTTTTTTATTTCCAAAAATCCCCCCAAAATAAGAGCGTGTATCTTCTCAGCGTTCTGCATGGGAAAAGGAGCGATCAACAAATGGAGTTCGGTCTTGATTTCTTCGAACCTGATGCGATCTTCCGCCGAGAAGTAGTTTAAAGCTTCATCGAATATTGCATAGGACTGATAAAAGACATTCTGAAGCAGTAGAGGAATGCCAGTTATCAGACTGCGCTTCGCTTCCTTAATCTCTTGCTCTAATCTCTTGGCAGCATCAGTTGTTTGTAGATACTTTCTCATTTTGAATACCGCTTCTTCCAACGTCAAAGTTTGCCAATCGTCAGGCAAATGTCTACGAATGTGTGGCACTTCGTCATAGATTTCTTTCTTAAGAAAATACCAAAAGTCATTTAGAGGAAGGAATCCGTTATTGGCTTTAATAACAGGAATAAACGATGCTGCTGTTAAGTATTTATGCGCAAATATTTTGTTCACCACAACACCCATGACTTGAGGTAGTATGGCTTTTCGACCATACATCGTTATCTTAAATGATTCGGCGCCTTGAAAAGGTCGGAATATTAGGCCGTTTCGCTGCCCTGAATGAAATTCACCATTCATATTGCTAAGAGTAAGAGCGGTGTCGATTGCGGATAACGAGCAGCCAAGTATTCCAGTGTTGCTACCGAGTTTTATCTTCTGCTGTATGGTTTGGGGCGGAAAGGGTGAAGGGATCCAATGTTCGAACTCGGGAAACCTGTTGTGTATCCAATTGCCCGTTGCAATGAACAATGTTTTTGCCACAACTTTACCCTTGCCTTCAAGATGTAGTTCATAGCCACGCTGTCCACGCGAATGCTGTTTATCTGTTCGTGCAACTGAGTTGACCGGAGTTAGGTTATGGACATCTACCGTGAAACCTGACATCCTGAGCTTTTGGACAAACTGATCGAAACGGTCGCTTAAATACAAGCCCACGATGAACCTTGGAAATGGATGATGAAGCCAATTTGCATTCTCGTGCTCCTCGACACCCATACTAACCCTGCGTTCTGGCGTGAGAGAGCGAAGCCAAAGTAGAAAGTCAGACTTTTCTGAAACTGGTATGTAGGTTGCCGTTATCTGCGTGCACCCTCCGGGAATATTGACGATATGATCCGGGATGGTCGATAGTTTTGAGTATGCATACCCGGGCCAAGCTCCTCACGTCGTTCTACAACAAGAATACGAAAGCGACGTTGTTCTTTGGGTATCTTATTCAAAGAAATTTGACCTAGCACGGCGGTCCCGTAAGCCCCAACTCCCACTATTGCGACATCGTACATAAGCCGGGTGTCATCCATCTTGATCTTGTGATCGATGCTTCTAAAGAAAACAATGCTTAATTTAATGACATTTACGGCCGTAGCATAATATCTTTTTTGAACATGGATATAGGACTAATCAATAACCAAATAGCTGTTTCTATCCATTGTGCATGATCCGGAGCATTAAAGAAATATTTGTTATCTGCACCAACGGCAAGAAAAATCGTAGCAGCAACTTATATTTATAACCCAGTTTATTACTAATTTGCCCAGTGAATGGTTTCTTCGGTTAAAGAAACGCTTAGTTTAGAAACGGGCGTTTCAAGGAATATTCCGGAATTTCACAGAATATCGTGGAATTTTCCGATAATATGATGTAACTTCACCAAAAATACTGAGATACAGATGTGACTGTCTTCACAATGGATCTGATAGCATATAGCGTAACATTTCCGAATCTTTGAAAATTTACAAGAGCCTCCTGCATGTAATAAAATTTACCAGCTGATACGTTGGTTTTCAAATGGAGTCAAATCATCTGCTCAGGGTCATTAATCATGACAATTAGGAAGATGTAGCTCAAATATATAAGCTGGGAGTTTCATGGCGGGCTTCGATTTTTCGCCTTTTAACGTGATGACCTGTATGAATAAATAGATGAAGATAAATCAACTGAGCTGTGTGTTTAGCATTGAGATTTGCCCAGATGTCTTTTTTTTACAATTTTAAGATGGCATTTCCATCGTCTTCGAGTTTTTAAAATCTGACACAACGAAAACAAGCTGAAAAACTAGGTTTAATTGAAAAACAGTTTTCCGTTAGATTAATTTGGATATATTTCAACTTGGTTTGTATCCGTACAAATATTTAGGGAATGTTTTCCACCTTCGTTTTGCTCATTTATAGCATACAAGACAGTTGTCATCTAGTTTTGACAAATGGTTTCGATTTGCAACAGACGTGCATTCTTACAATACAAGATATGCACAAAATATTGATAATTTTGATATCAGCATTTTGACGTGATATAAGGCTGATATGACAATTTCGCAGATGGCTGTTAGCCAATCAAGAACCATGAATATTTTAAATTATATATAATAATAATAATAATAATAATAATATTTAATATTTCTATTGCGCGATTTTACATATGTATATATGATGAAGTGCGCAAAACAATTACAGCCGGAACTGGCGTGAAGTAGACCGAGGTGGACTGTGAACTTACAAATGGCGTTTTAAACAGCCGCTATTAGCCCATACGTCATTAATGATCTGCCCCCTAACCTATATGCCTAACCCGTCCTGTCAACTTTCCCTGTGGGAGGAATCCGGAGTACCCGGAGAAAACCCATGACTTTCGGCAGAGCGTAACTGACTTTTACTCTTTTCACATGAGGACAGGTATCGAGTTTGGAATCGTATATGAGTAGAGTGCTCAATCAGTGCCTTTTTTTAACTATATATCTGTCTCCAGGAAAGAATTGCCCCCCCAGTAAAGCCATTTCTGCCCCCGAAGTGCGAAGCAGAATTGCTCATGATTGCTGTCAGAATTGCGGTTGATTGACTTGATAATGAGATTATGCCCTTCCATATATAGCCTCCTCCACAGCCATCTTATGTGTAATTCATATTGTTCTTCACCGAGTATGTCAAAATAGCGATAGATTTCATGCAAACAATCCGATAAAATGCTGGTTCCAAGAAGAATAGATTTAGTTTAGATTTTTAACGGTTAAATACATGTATGCATCATCATAGCATGAATATTTCTTCTCAGACTTATTCCGTATCGTATGAAAAAGCAACGCAATTTTGAGAATGCAGAAATGGTGTCTCATTGAACCTAAAATGATTTAAATGCAACATTTCCGATCAAAATCACATTGGGATCCCCCCCCCCCCAGCATCACAAAGAGGAAATAAGGTGACACTGACCCCTCCTCCTATTTTTCAAGGTGATTTTTCCAATTTATTTCATTCCGAGTACAAATGTCTGGAAAAACTCATGTCTTCGATGTACTTTATAATCTTCGGAACTCTTCGGAATTTCACTCCCAAAATGCTTGAAATCGCAATTCAGGGACCCTAGATTTAAAAATTTTCCCGGGGGTGCATGCCCAAGACCCTCCTAGTCAGCTCAATACAGTAGTAGAGCTAATAAGATTAGAAGACAAACTTGAGTTACTTCATATATGTAAATTTTCGTCAATTAATTCATCCCCCAATATTTTCATTTTCGCGGACAAAACTAGAAATATTTACGGAACGTCACTGAACACATACAACGAACTCTTACATGACAGCATCACGAAAACGTACAAACATGGATCAGAGAACTTTATAGATGAATTTGACTCCGAATTGAAAGAAATTTTGAGTAGGTTAATTGGCGACAGAATTGAACGGACGAATGAAAAAACGCGAAGCATTTGTAACTTTAAAAGATCACAAAGAAAATTTCGAGAACAATCCACAATGCCGATTAATTAATCCCGCAAACAGCGAATCCTGAAAACTAAGTAAGGTTATTTTAGATAAAATCAATTCCAATTTGAGACAAAAACTAAATTCAAATCAATGGAGGAATACGCAACAAGTAATTTCATGGTTTGGCAATATAAACAATAAAGACAGGCACATTTTTATTTCGTTTGACATTGTGGATTTTTACCCATGCATTTCCGAATAATGAAGCATTGGCCTGCAGGGCTTCTGATTTGGCTACTACCACCGAAAACGATATTTCAATAATAAAACATGCAAGAAAATCTCTACTTTTTGGCAACGGCAAATTATGGACAAAAAAATTACGGAAGCAACAGTTTATTCGACGTTAGTATGGGTAGTTTCGACGGCGCTGAAATTTGTGAGCTGGTAGGCCTTTTCATTTTAAATCACTTAGGTAAGAGGTTTGGCAAGGAAAACATCGGCCTTTATAGAGATGACGGTTTGGCTATTATAAAAAGCAAATCCGCCCGTTTACTAGACAAAACTAGAAAAGAGTTACACAAAATTTTCGAGCAATTTAACCTGAAAATCATCACACACTCTGCTCGGCATGCAAATCATAGATAATAGGACAGGTTAATGACACTGCCACGACTCTAAGTAAAATTAATAAATTTAATAAAAAAGAATAACTTAAATATTCGGCAGCATGCCACCGCCTTCCTCAGAAAGTAAATAAATATGGAAAATTACCTTACTTAGCCTATATACAACAATATGGATAATTAAAGTAAATGATACAATATAAACAAAGAAACCTATTGTTGAGAATAATCATGGCTGGTATTCAAACCCCCCAAATTAGTGAGCAAAGTGCCTATCCAAAAGTTTTCACACTTTTCTTAAGTGAATAAATTTCAAGTTGAAATGCTCGCTCCCGTGCACATCTACACAGTAAAAACAAATTGGTTAAAATGACCAAAAAAAATTGGTCGTTTGAATGCGTCTGAGACAACCAGTTTAAATTGGTCGTTTTAACCAAAAAAGTAATTGGTCAAACCACATGTTCTTCATGTTGTCACCAAGACAAATGCTTTATTGAAGACGCATAACGTTAAAATAAAAGTATATGCATCACAATATTCCAATATAGCTACACTGTACAATAGCGGCTTAAAGCATGATCAAGTGCTCAAGCCTTTTTCGCGGTCTGTACTAACAATCATATACTGTACTACATATAGTCTTATGGTCATATGCCAGATACTTACAAGTTGCATGAAAAGTCAAAACACTAATATTGTGGTGTTTCAAATGTGGTTATGGTGTGTGTGTGTTTGCCAGACAGTACTATGGTCTAAAAACATGTACGATAGAATGTAAAAAAAACAATTCCGGATATTGGGTGGTCCGTATAAATGCAAAATGTATTCAAACAAAAATATTTACTCGAGAGGCAAACATTGATCTGGTGCCATGTAAACTGGGCTTGTGAATTTAAAATATATCACAGCACATATAATATAATGTTCATCAACAAACGTCAAAACGATTAACGATCCACTAATGACTTTTCGGACATGTGGAATTTATTAAAGTTAATTATGCTTAGGCTATATATCATAGTTTATCATTTTCAATGATTCATAAGATCTAAGTGGAGCAGAAACATTTACAGATATATGTTATAGTATCACACTTTTGTCCATTGGCAATGGGAGAATGTGAGATTTTTCTTCACTTTAACATTCCTTATTCCTGCGCGCCTGGTTCATACCCGCAATAATACCATTCCTTGTGTTGATATACTATAAGCACATGCCACTTGAATCTATAAATCACACCGTTAATTTTTTTTCCAATATTGAAAAACTGTTGCTAATGGTTGCGTTAATGAATGTTTTGGAATTTCCGCCGAACAACAGCTGGTGTTGCAAATCAGTAGAGTAGCAATCAAACAGTATCAGTATATATCTATTATTGTTACGATACATTCACTAAATTCAAATTATAATGCATATATATATAAAACTTGCAATCATACCCACAAATCATTTTACTCCTGTCTTCACGAGGTGTTCTTATCAGCCATCAGCGTTTATACTGTTTGCGATTCCAAAGCGAATGTTGCCTGTTGGTGTTGTTCAACGAAGGCAAATGGACTAGTATTTTAAATACGAGCAAAGTTAGAAGAATTTTGAGCGGAGTATCTAAGCTAAGCGAAGGAGCTTCGATTGAGGTGTAATATGATGATGTAAACTATGAAGCGGTTGCGGTCGGCCCGCAGATCGCGCACGGTCAACCTCGATCAAGCCGCGTCGAACTTGACCTCGGTGTAACCTCAGTCCAACCTCGGTCTAGCCTCGGTTTAACCTAAGTTTGACCTAGGTTAAACCTCGGTTTTTGTTAGGTTATTTCTGGACATGTACAGTACTGTAATACTAAGAATTTAAACATGATTAGTTAATAGATCTCCACTGTCAAGTTAGTTTGGGCCATTTGACAATACTTTTTGGATTAAAAAAGTATTAAAAAAAGTATGAAGTAAGTACTTTTTTGACACTACTTTTTGGCTTAGTAGAGGGCAGGTAATTTGTGAACTGAAACTGATATAACTCTGTGCTCATATATGCTAATTACAGGCAAACACAATGAATTCAGTATTATTTTATACATTGATCACAGTATGATTTGACAGCATAAATGCTAATTGTGGTCACATAGTTATACGAACTATAGGGCAATAAATAAATCCAATTGGTGTCATGTGTTTCTTTGTTGTGAAGAGCAAAGAAAGGGGCTTGTTGGATAGCCTAAATAGAGAATTTGTGGAATAAAACTATGCAAAGTTTTATAAATTTAGTGAAATATGCATTAATTTCTTCAACAACAGTTAGTGCAACAAGTCTGGAATTGTCAATAGTCAAAATGTGAATTTTTAAATTTTATACAGTTACTTGCAAACAATCGCAAATACGTCTGCTCCCAGGCACAGCTTTTGAAGCCTTGTCATGCAGTATGGTAAGAAAAAGATAATTGCCATGTCAATCTGTGTTTTAATGGCTGTTTATATGAAAGCTGGACTGAGCATGACAAAGCATGAATTGATAGTTACATGTATACAGTCGGACTTGTATTAAGCGGCACCGTACTAAGCGTGGTCACTCTTTGTTAAGCGGTCATGTGCCAAAGTCCCGAAAATTTCATAATATAAATACTATTTATGTGACCTTTATTCAGGGACGTCGCTATAGGGGTGTGTGGGGTGTAACACCCCCCCCCCCCCCAATAATTCAAACGTTGGTAAGTTGGTCAAAATGAAGCTGATATTTGCCCGAAGTTGGTCAAAATGGAACTGATATTTGCTTAAAATTGAAGGTAAAACTCGGAAAAATTTGGACAAAGTTTGAGATAAAAGATGGTCGAAGTTGCTGAAAGTTATGAAATGGTTCGCAATTTTAACAATTTTAAAGCTTTCGCTATGTTTGCGGTGAAAAAATTGGTCGGAAAATTTTGAATATGCTTATGTTAGTCCGGAAAATTTTTTATAACTATATGCATGCTTATGTTAGTCAGGAATATTTTTTGACCTTTCCCCCCCACCCCACC
>CACRXK020005819.1:856-26893 GCA_902702795.2 Paramuricea clavata
CCCCCCCAGTAAATCCATCCCTGTGTTACATACACCTTGTTTGCAGATCTGTAACAATTAACTTGTGCATAAATTACATGTGTAATACAACTTGTACATATCAATCTGTAAGCTTAAGGTTACATCATATGATAGATTCCTGTTTCAGAAAAATTGTCACTGCGTGCCCAATTTTTTAGTTACGTTCCTTAAATTTGGTACATGCAATGATAACTAACTGTAGAAGCTACTGTTTTAACCAAAATTCACTACCTTTTAACCTGTAGTCGCGATGAGACATCTTTTGAAAAATAGCACCTCTTGCGCCACGAGATTTAACGACAGACCGTTTAACTTAGGAGCTCCCAAAATATCATATTTCTCATCTCAAATGTCCAAAGAAGAAAAGTGTGTTCGCATTTTTTGACAGCTATTCTATTTGCTTTGATATAAAGCAGACAACTTGACTTATCTTGCGCGGGTATAAGCGATTGAAGAGATGCTTCCACATTGAAAAATAATGCACTAAATCGAAAACGCGAACACACTTTTGTTCCTTTATTATTTATTAACAGTGTGGTCAAGTTTGGGACCAATCGGATAAAACGCTCTGTCGTTAAACTCTTTTTTTGTCAAGGAGATTGGGCAATTTTGCTTTCTCTTCAAACGACGATTTAAGATTTGACGAGGTTTGCACTCTTTCTGTCATTTTCTCCGCCCCCAATGTTAATCCACTTGTGACCTCGTGCGGTTAACCAATCACAAACAACCAAACTTTAATATTTTTGGCAAGGTGTTTATCACATTTATCTTTATAGAATTATAGTCTATAGACTACAAAACGCAAACGCAAGTAGAAAAGTCACTGAAGCCGACATCGCACATAGCTTGAACTTCGAGAGATTCTGTAAATACTATATTATAAGCTTTCTAATGTTGTCGCAGTGATATATGCCTCCGAACAATAACACTGCTTATACTTTAGTGAATTTCACACCTTGATATTTGATGCCAGCAAAGTTCAATCATAATTACAAGTTTCGCGCAAAGCTATTCAGTGGTCATAGCATTTTCCCCTATATCTCGGTCGCTTTTTAACATATTCTTAAAAAAGTTGCTGGAATTGAGAGATATATCATTACTTAATATGAATATATAAAAAAATATTTTTGGACAAAATCAGAGTTTCATCATATAATGTAACCTTAAGTGAAGCGTATAGGCCCCAATCTCAAGTACACAGTACCTTAGACTAACTTGAGCCTTTGTCAATTTTTATACAGAAAGCATTGGCTCAGTTTGACTATGACGTCACAGAGCAAAGTGATGTCCTCGTGACTGGAAAATGGCGGGACGATGACGATCTGATGAGATCATATAGAACTGTTATGTTAATACCTTGGAAAAATATGGAGAAAATCACAACAGAAATGGAACAGTTTGCAGCGTGAAGAGAGTGGTAACTACTGATAGGTTTCAGAAAGTGTTACAGAGCGGCAGATGGCACTCAACTAGTTTATACTTATATAGGGACAAGCACCTCAATTCTATTTACTTGCTGCCAAAAACAAGTTAAGTACTGTACATAGTATATTATGAAAAATAACCAGTTAACCACCATCTGCTGCACGATAGTGCGTAGTGAAATCAACTTGTCCAACAGTGGCTGAAGTGGACGATTTGCGTTTGCGCGAGACTTGAAGCAAGTCTAACTGGTCTCACAAATTGTACTGGATTGCGCAGTACACATGAACAGAAAATTGTTCAGTGACAGTTGACCGCAAAACTGTGCTTGATACGGTAAGACAAGGAATGTATATAGGAAATACTTTTACCTCATTGATTAGGATATTCAAAGAATATGGCGCGCAATGACCTGATCACATACTAACGATGATTTAAAAAATATGATATGTTTTAAAATCAACCAATACCGCGTCGAATCATTTCATGGAACCAACCAAGATGGCGCGGAAAAATCGCCGAATTACTGAACAATTACAAACCAAATGTATAGAGTTATTCAAACACTTCTCGCAATTAGGGTGATTCCCAAATTATCTGGCCTCTAGGAAATTATTTTTGTTCAAGTGAGCAAAATTGAAATAAAAATTTCCTTCAGACCACGTGAATATTTTTGTGCTCAGTCTGTGCCTAAACATAGTGTCGTAGTTGAGCATAGTTTTAAATTCAGGGAAAGTTGTCTGTGAAACATCAGTTGTTGGACCTATACACAGTGGAACATACGTGTTAGGGTTTCCTTTAAATTTTCAAGTTGCAATTCTTCAACCTAACAAATTACCTGCCGCTGGTCAACATTTCGTGCGAGTGCTCAACTATTTTTTTAGACATAAAGTAGAGAGATCTATATGTTAAGGCTGCAATACTAGAGAGGTTCAGATTTTGACTTCCACTACCGTTACCATTAACCAATCAGATGCATTTAATCTACCCAATTAACCAATCAAATGCGTAGTAAACCTGTGGGGTAGCGGCTGTGAAAGTCAAATCTGAACTTCTCTATTATTTGATAAACACCATCATATTAAAGTCCCATTAACAATTTCAATCGTAGTTTTTTTATCTTCAACTCTCTTTAAAACAATCTTTAAACAATCTTTAAAACCAAATTACAAACTATTCTTATAAAAATAAATAAAAACTATGTTTATATATTAAAATAATGTTAGTATAGTTTCCCATATGTCATACATAGTTAACCTCAGGGGCTTTGTGTGGTTGTTTCTCTTGCTCTGGAGGTTGGACTGCTTGCAGATAAGAGATCACCTCCTAAGAATGAAAAATAGTCCAAATATATTATTTCGTTGAAAACAGATTTCAGCGTGGGAGGTGGGCTACTTTCTAGGGGAAAATTTGTCCAACAACAGTATTATACAATTACTTTATGGTTTCCGTGTTTGGATGGCCTGATCCAAACACGCGGGAATGTTGCGAGAGTTAAGAAAAACGCGAAACACGAGCCGAAGGCCATCCAAACACGGAAACCATAAAGTAATTGTTTTATAAAATAAAAACTTTCCGTGTTAACATTTCACTTTAAAAAACTTTCACTTTAAATTTCCGTGTTTGGATGGCCTGATCCAAATACGGGTTTCGACCAATCAGAGCACGCGTTATATACATGTTATTTTATAAAAGGCTTTTACAGGTATCACCTGTCCACTTACATATCGACCAAACGACTCGGCAAAATCCAAGGCTGTATTTCCATGCTATATAAAATATGAATAGATTCGAATTTACTATTAATGATTTATTACAATTCTTCTCAGAATAACCCAAATACTTACTACACTTTGCCGAAAATCATACCTGGTTTGTGGCATTTTAATGAACGACGATGAATTAGAGCAATAATGTTCATACTAGGCATTACCTTGTAACAGCACTAATAATACTGTCAAACATGAAAAAAATACATACAATGTTTTGTTCTTCGGTATTAGCGCCATATTCAACCAACAGCTGGACAAGGTCAAGTCGACCAGACAATGCAGCGGCCTACGGGAAATATTGGAGAAAACATCAGAATTTTTCAAGTGTTTCCAAAAGAAGGTTTCCTTTAGTTTGCATTTTACAGATGAAATTTTCTAACCATCAAAACGCTCCTTCCTTGTTTATCATGAGTGTTCACATTCGCCCCTCCATCCAACAACACTTTGGCCACCTCTGCTTTTCCATCTAACGTTGCTACACAAGCAAAAGTATTGCATTTAATTTCATTCACTTCATTTGTTTCCAATAAGTACGCAATAAAAGAACAAAATTGGTTCTGACAGGCCAATAACCTGGCACATACCTACTCGCATCAGTGGTGTCCATTCAGCCGTGTCTAATTCGTCAACCTGAATACGCGTAGATAAATATATCTTTCAACTTGATTAAAACTTATATAGCTTTTATATTATTCCGTCTTAAGGTGGCTCAGTACAGTCTTTAAAAAATGGAATATTCACGATTTAGATCCGTATTTTTGGAGAATTATTATTTGTCGAAAAATAAAAAGTACCTCACTGCAAAACAATCTCTAAACAACCTTCAAACTCTTTAGATGTTGTTTTAGATGCTTTTTGTTCCAACAAGTAATACTTGTCCACAAATATGGATCTAACTCACAAATGTCTCATTTTTTGAAAAACTTAATCGCCACCTTAATCGCATATTACTACACTACATTGATTGACTAACCTCAGCTCCATTCCCCAATAACCACTCTACAGCACTTGCTCTGCCGCCATCCACTGCCCAATGAAGAGCGTTTGAACCTATACAGAATAGATGAAATCCTAAATTTCGGACGACTTCTTAATAAAAACCAGACATGGTACTACATTGCGGTGCGCCCTAGAGCATGCGCAAAACAAGTGCACCACAAGCGCGAAAACATACTACTTTTGGAATAAATAGCAAGGCTTATGATTCCAAACAAACTAAGAGACTAACAAACTCACTCCGCGAATAAAAAGCGATGAGAAAGCTACGGATTGATAACGGGGCCCTGATAGGGATACAACTACCTGAAAAATACAAGAAGAACTTCGACGTTTCGAGCGAAGGCTTTTCGTACTAACCTAGTTAGTTTGGCTACTAATTTCCCGACGGAGGGACTTCGCTCGAAGTGTCTACGTTCTGCTTGTATTTTTCAAGTAGTTGTATCTGTCTCAATCCGAAGCTTTCTTGCCATCATCGCTACCTACACCAACCTCGGTCCCAGGGTCTTTAGGAAAGAAAGACAAGAAAGACCCTGGGACCGAGGTTGTACCAGTGAACTCTAATAATAACTGGAAGGCTAACTCCTATGATGAAAGTCTATGATTCGTTGAAGCCGGCGCGCGGGAAAATCAGCTTTCAAAAGGACTAAGGAGAGTTTCGAGGAGTGAAAAAAATTCTGTCAAAAGTTTGTTTTCGAGCAAAAATGTGCAAGAAAAACACTTTTCCCATGGGAATACAACAATGACTTGGGATTTAAACCAAGTTTCCGATTAGTTCCGACTGTTTTACATCTCTCTGCAGCAAAAAGTAAGGAATTTTGCTTTTGTATTTTGAAAAAATGACGAAAGTTTGGATGTGCCGAAGGAAATCTCGCCGTTCAACTAAAAAATATATACTATAAAACATTTTGACAGTCCCAAAACTTATGTTGTACTAAACCCCAGGTATTGTTATTGATCCTGAGCTTTTAGACCTTGTTTTAGTCGCTCTTAAACATAAATAAATTGGCGTTTTTCAAGTGATGTTATTTTCGTCATCGGCATCTTGTTGGCCACTATGAGCACTTTGAATATGGCAATATTTTTGTCAATTTTCAAATGCTTTTTTTTTCGACCTTAAAACGTTCAATCTTCTTGAAACTTCGCATACAGATGTATTTTGCATGGGTATAAAAAATTCCTGAGGTATGACGTCTTAGTTTTATCTTAAACTTCCAAAAACTCAGAAAAAGCAGCCTAAAACGCGCGGTTTTTCTGACCGTTCATGCTTATGGCCGTGTTTTTTCGTATTTTTTTGCTAATACGTGATTTGTTTGCTTTGCGAATATTAAATTCATTTATAATACTACTGATATAAATTAAATTTGGTAGTATAACTAATATTTTGGGGCAAGATTTTTGTGATCGAAAAATGTGCATATTTTGAAAAAAAAATGTAAAAAGGACTGGGTCTACCTACAAAAAAAGCTTCAAGCACGGCTTCAACTTCCCCCCCTGACTTAGCCTTCCAGTTATTATTAGAGTTCACTGGGTTGTACCTACACTGGCACAGACCGTTTGAGAATACGTACAAAGCGATGCTTTATAGCTTCGTTTGGGCACCGCATTAACCATGTTAAAACTGCTTGGTGGCCATAAGGGGCATGTTCATAAAACTACTGGCAAATATATTAATTAATAGTACCTCCTTGGTCTCTCACACTGAGTGAAGCGCCGTGCTCTTTTAATGTTATAGCTACATTGATATGGCCGGTAAAACATGCCATCATCATACTATAATGTATAAAAATAAAATAACTGTTGATTGAAGATTGAATAATTGAGTAAGGGTGTGATTAATTTATCGAGGTAATTTTGTATTGAGGGAGTGGTTGTCTAATCAAAGGGTAACCGAGCTACTTGATTTGAGTGTTTTGTACTATTTATAGACCTCCCTATTAACCACAAGTTGTTTTTTTTTACTATTTAATAGTATTTATAGCAATATTTCCGATAGTAGGTCTTCAATTTTCGTACCTATCTTTGCCGCTGGAATTGGAGAATGCCACGTCGGCACCATTATTCAGTAAGATGTCCACAATACTAAAATAAAGTTAGCACAATGGGTCCATTACCGATTATTTCAAAATGGTAGATTGTAGTCGGCATTATTTTCCGGTATAGAATAACCGAATCCCCACCTTGTATATCCTTTCTGCGCGGCCACCATGAGAGGAGAACAGCCCATTTTGTCAGGAACGTCCACCAGGGATTCACTACAAAAAAATGGTAGTTTGCGAATTCTTCTTCCCAAAAGGGAACAAGAGAGATTTATAAAATCCTGTATCTATAGATTATATTTCATACTACCATCTATATACGTCAAATTTCACATCTTGTCAACAAGATGTGTTAGTAAATAGGCTTGTATAGCAAACTTGTCAACAAGTTGTCGTTTTATAAATTAAGTTGCAATGTTTCACGCGCACTCGCAACTTGTTATTTAACAAGTTGTTGAATTGCAGAACGATAACAACTTGTTGGAACAACTTGTAACAAGTCTGTTCTGTCAACAACCTTGTAGCAAGTTGTCAACAAGCCGTTGTCAACAAGCCGTTGTCAACAAGGTGGGTACACGCAGTGCGCACATAAGCTGCATCTTGATAACAAGTTGTTGAAACAGATTTTGGCTCAAGTCTGCTGCAGGTTTGTTACAAGTTGTTTTTACATGTGTATTGCAAATTATCAGACAAAGTAACTTTTATTTGCTCCAGTTCAAACAGACATCGGTCTTTAATATTGATCCAGCCATCGTTAAAAGTACTCCTACTCGGGGGTTTCAATGCTGTGAGGTGAACGTGAACAATGAAGGAAATATAACCTACTAGTTCTCTAAGATAGTTTTTATTTTTTCGACATCCCAGTTTAAAACTGCTCTGTGAAGTTCTGCTCCAGAACATGGGAAACCTACGCAAATAAGAATAGAATGACTGAAACAAGAGAAATTTTTTATGCCTTAGGCTTAGCATTCCCATAAACTTCCATAAACTTTGTTCATTAATATCTGCATATGTGGGTAAACACGGGGATTAACATCGTGGTGTACTCCCAACTTATGACGTGTGCCTGTATATGCGTGTGTGCAAACCACAGCCATAGGGTTCGTCCCAATAATAAATTAACAATGTTTTATATATTTCATCCGCTAGTCTTCCTAACTATATAATTTTATATTGATATACTGTAGAGAGAGTGCAGCTCGAGTGTTTTATATCTGGTAAGGCACGGGCTGCGAGCGTTTTAAATGGCTAATTAAAAAACGACCCATCTAAACAGTTCATTGGCGAAGTAATTTTAAAAATTATAAACGTTGTCTAAGCCGAGAAAATCAAAGCTAAAGTTTATGCAAATGAACATAATTTTTTATCATTGATATAAAACCATCGACACGGCAGTGATTTCCTTTGTCTTTTCCTCATGAATTATTTAGATTCTTGTAGATAGAAGGGACCTTCATTGGGGAGAGGGGGGGTGGAAGCAACATAAAAGTTGACTGGAGGGGTCAACTTTGGGGTTGGGGGACAAGCCGGCTCCCCCCAGTCCTTTCTTACTCATAGTTGTAACTTCCGTCGCTGAACTCCAAGGACTAGACATGGTAGGGAGGTTGATTTGAACTCTGTATCTATGTGTTGTGTTTTCCTTCAATCCATATAATATACATGTTTTTGCATAACCACTAAAAATAGATATATTTGATCGTTTCATTAATTGAGAGACTAAATTAAATATGTGCAGGAAATAAGATGGGTCAATAATTGATACTGATGAAGGAAGTCATTATTGAGGATATGATTGTTTAATTAATGATTGATGAGTAACAGAATGATTAACAGAATGTTTGGGGCCAAATGTTCCCAGGTGGTCCTAGTATGGCATCATAAAATTTTCCAAGGGGACCCTATGACATCATAAACATGAGAATTAGCAGTGTTTTTCAATATATTGTGCATTAGTGCAGAGGCACTAAGGATTTATATTCTCAGTTAAGCAATCTTGTATCAAGAAATTTTAAGGGCCTTCATGACTTGGGGGCATCTTTTCAACTGGTGGCCTGGGGCAAAATGGTGGCCCTGCTGATAAGAGTATATTTAACATTGATAGATAAATTAATTTTTTCCTTCATTTGTTCATTCATTCATGTATTGAACCTTAACTAACCAATACACATTGTGATATCGTCTTGAGTTCCCCTCCTCTTCTTGCACACAATACTTTATTCTTCCTTCAGAATCAGGTTCAGTGTGTTTCCTTTCTTGATCCCAAAACAATTCAACATTGCAGTGAGTGACCCTACCAACCACTGGAGGGTCTGGTTGATCTGAGAATATATGTAGAGTGTCACACACTTAAATTGACCTGGCCGAAAATTCAGGGGGTGCAAAATAAGTTGGAAAATCTGTCTATGCCATTAAATTTTTTGTTGCTATGGGTCTGTTAATTGCTCTACAGCTGAGTTATAGAGCATGTAATTAGACTCCGGAAGAGCTGATTTACCAGTGTGGAAAGTTTCCATTGTGCAACTGAGATATCAAGCTTGCAATTTTGATGCTATCTGTATATTTACTATTCAATTTTCTAAATCCCAGGTGCACAATTTTCAAACTTTCCAATCAGGCTGATTTGTCAAGGAATAAATATATAGGCCTGGTTAAGCAACGCTCAAATTCTGGCTCGAGCTGTACCAAATTAACATGTGCTAGGTCTACCTGTCCAAGCAAGAGTAAGTTTGGTATGGGTACCATTCTTGTCATGCCAAAAATGGAGCTTTGTGTAAACATGCTTATACAAACTGTTTGTAACAGGGAGGCCATAGCATGTACTGCCATATTAAGCAGTACAAACAGTTATTCTTGTGCATTAAAACCTTAAACCTATCTATGATTAAAACGAATACTAAAGTTTACGTTTTGTTTTGTAAACACGTCAGTCAACATACCCATTCTTATTATTTATAGTATACCAAACTACATTGTAATTTGATCTAAAATTTCAAATAAAAATAAAATAAAATTAAAAATTCATCTCTTAGCAAGGGAGAGTCGGATTTGAACATAAAAACAAAAATATTAATAAGAAAGTATGCAAATTTACATATATAAAATGCGAGTACACGTTTTGAAATGCAATTGCTATATAAATTTATATTTAATCTCAAAGTACACATTTATGACGCGAACTACAAACCGCACAAAGCCACCAAAATTAGACCTAATTCCTTTGTGGTTCGAAGGACAATTGATTATTTGTACGCATACCATTTTCCTTGTGTTGGTGATTGAATCGATGTCTAATTTCTATGCAAATTTAAAAAGATTCCCCAATATTATAATAAAACAGCTTTTTCAATGCAGATGTTTACAGTCCAAAATCCAAACTTGAATGTGTATGTTATGCAATCTTATACAAAGTAATTGAAATGTACACATGTATCTGCTGGCCATTGGATAGCGGCTCAGATTTTTTAACAATCTTATTGCCCAGCGGTATGCATGTACATTTTTAAGTTGAATAATTGGTGTAAGCAAGTAATCAAATGTAACAAATATGGGGATTTAAAAAACAAAAGTGTATTGATCTCTTTGAAGAAAAATGAGAAAATTACCACTATGAAGTTAACTCCGAAGTTAATTCCTGGTTCACTACATGTTCAAAATAAAGGATCTTGCGATTGGTACGTAGCTTTGAAATTTGCCATATAATTTTCGCCCAATTTGGCAATTTCAAATACAAACCATTTATATAAAAATATTGTAATTTGTACAGAAGGTAATTATTGCACAGTAGACACTTTTATTTGCTGTTTTAAGACATCAATATCTCCGCCATTCAATGTTGTATGAAAATACAAATATTATAAAATTAGTTTATAACTCAATGACAAATGGATTTTGTCAGGACTTTGAATTGTGTCCGTACACGCTTCCGGAAAGCCAGACTGGAAAGTTAGGAAATTGCGTGCTGGAGATTTCGAAAATTTAATAGTAAATATATAGAAAGCATCAAAATTGCGCGCCGGAGATATCTGCCGCGCGCGCGCGATACAAACTTTCCACGCTGGCCGGAAAGTATGTCACCTTGGCTATAGAGCCTCGTTTACGTGATTGAGACGTGGGTTTTAACTGTTGTCACAAAAACAACGTTCTATAGCCAAAGTAACATACTTTCCGGAAGGGCGTATTGTAGACTTGTCCAGGCGACACAAAGGGAAAGTACAAGGAATCCCGACTTAATTTCCTCTTAAAAGACAAACATTGAGTTGAAAGTGAAAAAAATACCTAAATGTTGAAAATGAAACCTAAATAACGTAATAGCAATGGGCTATTCGAAATTGTGGCATTTTGTTGCCAGTTAAATGAGATTCATCACAAATGAGAGTGATGTCCATGGACAGGCGTGCATGCAGAAATCCTAATACCTGTCTATGTTTACATGCACGCACAAGATCTTGTCAAGTTTTGCCCTACTTTACAAGTATTTGTCTTTCTGACTTTCCCTCATTATATTTTATTATATATAATAGTACATGTCATATTAAAGGAATACCGAATGGTTTTCCGTGCAGGATTGTGTGATCCATGCATGAGACTTTCGCGAGAGGGATGTCACGAGACTTTCGGAAAGCGTAAAAATACTCGAGCTGCAGGCATTTTAATTCCTCGTGCAGGATAGCCTGATCCTGCATGGCTATTGACCAATCAAATTGCATGTTTCACTGTAGTTATTATATAATGTCTTTTCTCTCTTTCAGGGGATGGCAATCAATGTTGGCATATGGATGTCACAACTTTGTTGTGGTTGTTGACCCTGAGACAGTACAGGTGCAGTCATGTTGATAAATATCTTTAGACTTAGGTGTTCATTTCAGAACCGTCCTCATTTGAAAAACTCATATCATTCTCACTGACACTATAGAGTACAACAAAACATATGTTGTCCCTAGTGATTTTTGTACATTGATAAAACTATAAATAAGGAACTAAAGATCCCACAATTTAATTTTTGTTCACTAAAGTTTAATCAGGGTTAACGGCAGGCACAGATTTTCTGGGGGGTGCACAACCCCCAGAAATTATTTGCACCCCCCCCCCCAGAGGCATTTGGCACCACCCCAAGCGTTTTTGCACCCCCACAAATATAATATATATATTTTGATTTGATAGTTTCATATTTGATTATTCTTACTACTAAATTTGTAAAATTACCAATATTATGGACTCAGATCTCGCCATACGTACGTCAGGCCTAGAAAACAAACTTTTTCCTTGGCCTTTCTGGGCGTTGCCACCACGCCCCAGCCAAAGCAAGCAGTGGTACCCCCCCAGATATTTATCCACACCCCCCCCCCGAACGAAAATATGAAAATCCGTCTCTGGTTAACGGGCAATTTAAGAAAGCGTGAAAAAATCACTATTCAAGGTGGATAATGCTATCAGGCTTTTGTGGAACAGTAGCACCAGAACTGTAATCAAATAACATTACGCTCATTTCATTGTAAATGTAGATTATTCAGACTTTGGATCTTCACCAGTCAAATGTTGTCAAGGTGAGTGTTGTCATTGCCCGCAGCAACTTTTGAGCAGGCGACTTTTAAATCTTGTTAACATCTTGACATTTTATTAACAATGTTTAGCTACATATGGTCAGACATGATGGGACACTAACTATATGTATAGGATTCAAAAGAGAAAATTTGCATACAGTTTATTGTGCTGCAATTCCTGTGGAACTGCATGGTAGGACTATGTCCATGCAGTAAAAGTAATGTTCTTTTCCCCAATTTTTTCAGGTAAAATGGTGTCGTGAAAACTACCACCATGACCTGGGCTGTCCTTACAGCCTTCGTCTGGCCTCGGCCGACACCACTGGACATATCATTATCTGGGATGTAAGTCAAGGCATATCTCTGAGTGAATTCTCTGATGGTTCGAAACCAGTACTGGATCTACATTGGTTGTGGACCCAGGATGCCTCGCACGATCTCCTGGCTGCACTTCATTCACCCTCTTCTCTCGTATTGTGGAATGCTGACACTGGGATCAAGTTATGGAAAAAGACATTTCAAGAGAGTTTGATATGTTTTGCATTTGACCCATTCAGTCCTGCTAAAGTAACATGTATGTAGTGTGATGGTTATATTCAACTATAATAGACTTGACTTTTTATTGCACTTTTACCCCCCAATGACCTCGTTTTCGTGTTTGTCTATTTTAGCATGGTAGGTACCTGCACATGTTTCTTGAAAATTGTAACTTACATTGTTCTGCCAAGTGAGATGCCCAAAATGTAGCCTCATTAATAGAGCCAGCTTTTTTATTTTCTATTGTGTAGTAATGTCTCAAGAGTACCTGGTATTTCTGAATGATTTCTCAGTGAATCAAGGCCCTGAGGGAAATGGTCGAAGGTTCTACATGACCAGCTCCGAAGGCTCGTCCGGATCAAACAACAGCTTATCCTCTTTTGGAAATAGTAATACTCTTAGGACTCCTTCAAAATCCGCATTTCAAAGAGTGAAACTTTGGGCGGCAAATGAAAGCAAAACTAGGTATTGTAGTATTCTGAATTAAAGAGTCTTTTTCTTGAGGCCAAAAAATAAGCTGGGTTTCTTGGGGGTTTTTTGTCAAAACTTAATAGCAACAAAAATAAATGTAATTATTAAATATCAATGCTCAAGCACAAGAGAATGATATTCTATGTCAATTATGGCAGCAAACATAGCACAAACATTCATTAAATGTTGTATCAACTTTGGAACAAACAGGTTATACTTCATACAGTATAACTAAGTACAAAACTTATGGCACAGACTGTGTACCAAAAATTGCTCCACACTCATTGCAACCTTCAGATAAGAAGATTAGGGTTGTTAATTTCAGTGGCTAAAAGCTAGGTAAGTTGGGTCGGGAAACGGAAACCCAGATAAAAACCACTCATGTGAGTTTCCTGGTCAACCAGACTCATACAAACAGGCCCTGCGTCAGTGATCACAGTTCGATTCTTGCAATATATACTGTTGCCTGATTGTAATTTCATCTCTAAACCATGTAAGGAGAGTGCTTTCAATTAGTGACCCAACCATTACCAAACACCAAGGGTTTGCCAAGCACAACCAGTAGTATTTAGTTAGGGGCGGACCATTAGAAATCCCGGGAGGGGGGGTGAAAACCCCCCCCAAAAAAATTGTGCAAAGAAACATGCCTGGAAAAAAATTCGCGCAGCCATTACGCCAGAGAAAAAAAAAATCGTGCAAGCAAAGTGCAAATAATCTTGAAAAAAATTATTGCAGAGGTTAAATGCATAAAAAAATCCTGCAGTGACACGAAACTGAAAAAAAAATCGTGCCGCAAAAGTTTTATACCCCCTCCCGGGATTTCTAATGGTCTGCCCCTTAATTAAGGAGTTTGTTACTCACAAATTTCTATAAAAATGAGTATGGCCAGTATGAGAAATTAATTTGAATATTTTTAGAGTGGAAGAAGTAAACGTTGCATTAAGTGAGTGCCTGCAACTGGTCTACCACCCATCATGTCGAGATCTTATTCTTTTGGTGTTCTCCAGAGAGATTCTTTTCATTGACACAGCTATCAACCAAGCCATTGGCTCCATCTATCTCGAGCGAAATAGTCCTTCATTCACCCATGCCGTCCTGCCATGTACCCAACGTGATGTCATATATACTCTCCATGACAATGGCAGTATCACGATGCGATGTCGGCGTCACGTGACTACAAACCCGTACCCTGCTGACTCAGCAGAAATCGAGGACGCATGTCCGGATATCATCTACGAGAATAAATGTCAGTCTGACGCATTTAGATTGAGTAAATCGAGTTATGTTAGTGGGTTTGTGGCTTGCCCTGTGACAGAAACCGGGGTAATTCTACTTGTAAGTGATGGAAGATTATTAATCTGGAATGTAAAATCGACCAGCGAGTCATTATCGGATACTATGTTGATGTCAGATGAATGTCTCAAAGCTTCCCTTCCCTTAACTGCCACAGATACCCCCCTCATATCAGCGATGGTCTCTTCCCCGGAAAAGACCCTTGCCGATATACTTCCACCATCTATGCAGCAGGGGGGTGTGAAGAATAGTTTTAGGTTTCTTCTTATCGGGTTGCTGAGCAACGTGCAAGCGTCGCCAATTTGTGCAGCAATGTGTCCACCAATGACGACCAAGAATTGGCCAGAGTACAAACCACTTGTGGCTGTTGGTAAGTTTCGACCTGAATAAACTTGGCGGGTGTTTATGCATGGTGTTACTCAATTACAGACACCTTGGTGAAACAAGATATTTTTGCTTTCCATCTGATGACGCAACGTTTTTATCAACATTGTGGAAGGCGGGAAAGAGGATAGGACTTGCAAGTAACATATGGGCAGTGTTGCAACATATCTGGGGCTGTAGATCGTTCCTACTGCACTGTCAAAGAAACAGACAGAAAAGAAAGAAACAAAACGTGTCACAAAAAGTAACCAATTTTGTATAAATGTTTTAGGCAGCTCGTCTGGTTCAGTACAAGTATTTGATTTGTCCGTTGGCCTGATGGTTAGAGAGTTCAACCTTCACAGCGCCCCAGTTAGGTATTGTATATATGGTGCGTTATATTTCACTCTCTATGTTTGGTAGATTATGGGAATATTGTAAAAGAGTGATAAAACTGTGTTTTTCTAGAGGTGTTGTGTGGTCAAGCTTAAAAAATTTCTTGAGTTGGTCTTATTGGTCTCACAGTAGTAGTGTAAGGAGTGAAGTGTTTATGGTCGACCTTAAGACAGGCAAGTGTTACATTTATCCCCAATTTCCCGCTCTGAATTGGACAACAAGTAAATTTTCAATCGTTGCTTTGTGTTGCTTATTCTACCGATGTTTATATTGAGTTTTTTCCGTTCTTCTTTTCAATTTTTAATGTGTTTTATAGGCCAAAATACGCCACTTCCTTTGTCGAAAAATTCTGAAGAGAAGACCATTACGTCTATCAAAGTGTCACAGCTGAAGTAAGAAGCATGAGTTCAATAATTAAACTTCTTTTTTAATCGAAAACTATTGCACAGTACGTCAGTGGTGTAACAACGTTTTGAGACATGGTAGCTGAATTCATATTAGAAGACGGAGTTTCGTCTAAGACGCGAAACTCGTGTGACTGATTTCCGTCTGGTATGAATATGAAACGAAAACCATCGGACGGATAAACCCGAAAAACAGGAGACCCTCAATCCCAGTCTCTTTTCACTTTCACGTGCTGAAACCATAGGCTGAAACCCGTCTTGATTTATTCGACGTCTGATATAACTTTAAGACAATAAACTCGTCTAACTTTCTCGTCGCTCAGACGGGAAAGTTAGACGGAAAAGTTGAGACGGTAAACCCATCATTAACTGAATTTATATCTGGACGAGTTTCTCGTCTTAGACCAGTTTCTCCTCTTAGACGAGTTTTCCGTCTCAGACGGAAATCCGTCTTCTAATATAAATTCAATCTTTTTCTTTCTGGGATGGTCTGGACTATTGTTGAATGGAGTTTGGAGTGCCTATTATACAGATTGTACAGTTTGAATAACGAAGGAGATCGTACAAAAATACACAACCTAATGTTTCGTAATATTTTACCGACAAATAAAATATTAGGAAAATTTAGAAAAATGTTTGTCTGTGTTTTTGTAGGCAATACTTTGCAATCGTTTACAAAGAGAAGCCTCTGGAAATCTGGGATTTGAAGAATCTGTGTCTTCTTCGTGAAATGTCCGCGCACTTTCCTCTTATTTCAGCCTTGGTGAGTGTCGTACGAGTTTTCTTTTGTTTTGTTTTGTCGGCGGGGGCATGTAGGTTGAGGTTAATCTGATTGCGGTGGTGCCACTGGTCTATGCTATATAGGTAGTACATGTTTGTTTTTCAGAGAGCTCAATCTTTTCACCACCGCCGTTCTGGTCTTGTCTTGGATTTTGCACAAAATTCACATGGTGTAAATCATTGCAGCTGTATAGACACTGATTTAGTGTAAATATTAACACTAATTTTGTGATGTTAACTCCAAATTTACACCTTATATGTGTATTGAAACATCTATAACACTTATTGGGTGTAAATATCACGATTAATGAGCATTAACATTTGTCATACTTACCAAATGCTAGCCCAAAATTGACCAAACTTGCAAAAGCCAGCTGAGTTAAGGTCCAGGCCTCGATAACATTTTTTCGTGCCTGCGAGCGAAATTCAAAATGTGCCTGCAAAAACACATCTTATTTAGATTTTGTGACCTAAATATTGTTAAAATGTCAGTATTTTAAAATGTGCCTGCAAAAATATAAAAGGTGCCTGTGAGCGGCGCTCGGACGTTCGCGCATATTATCGATCCCTGTTAAGGTCCTAGGTCTAGGCTGGACTCTGGAGTAAAATTTCATTTTCGCTCTCATTCACTCTAGGAATGGTCTCCCAGCCACTACTCGAAACAGAAGAAGAAACAAATCCAACAGACAGAGGACAAGAACTCGACTGCTGAAGGATCAGAAGAAAAGGCAGCGAACGTTTTAGACAGCGGTAAAACAGAAATCACAACTACGCCGGTAAGTTTAGGTTAGCGTAGTTCAGTTTCTTCGATATTTGCTAGAATAGTGTGTTTGAATAAATTTGTTACATTCCTAGGTGTGGCTAAAGGAACATTTCATCTTCACAAATACAGATGGAATGTTGTTTCATTATTTTGTTGAAGGAACATCTGTGAAAGACAGTAGCAAGGTTCCTCCAGATGTACGTTCTTACTTTATAATATTTCACACTTTATACCAAAATTTTTGGTATTTAAATTTAGGTCTTGCCTTTCATCTTGAAGTACGAGGCGCTCAATCTATTTGTAGGGTTGTATAGAGACATGCCCCCGGCAATTTTGAATGTTATATTTGACACCACTCAATCAACCAATACATCATTTGTCAATCACCTAACAATGAATTAATGACCGTCTATATCCTTATATATACTTTCTTATGTCTTATCCTCGCAGGGCAGCATGGGTAATATAACAAGTATCGCTTGGAAAGGCGATACCGTGATCCTTGGCGACGCGGATGGTAATTTTAGTATTTGGGAACTTCGACATCGCTTGTCAAGGTATGTCGAATCTTTCTCATAATTTTGCATTGCTAGAAAGTTTCAAACCTGAAAATACAAGAAGGAATTGCTTTTTGATTACTACCGTATAAAGTTTTCCTTAAGGTCAATAGTACAGCTAAATTTTCTATTTGGAAGGCACCTTAAATATATTTTGTAGGAAATACATTTTGTTGCCTCTCGTGTCCATAATTTAAATTGGATATGTTATTGTTTTAGAAATCAAAGTACCCATCGCGGTGCAATAAAGAAAATGAAATTCGCCCCAGGACGTGGCAATGTGAAATTAATGTTGCAGTTCAATGATGGAGTGGAGATCTGGGACCTAGGAAAGGTATAGCTATAGCTAAAAGTAAAGGCGGGAATTTTTCGCGCCAAAAGCAATGGGGAGAGCGCTGGCGCTCGATAGGTTAATCGGACTGTCTGCCCATATGTCTAGTTAACCCACTGAATTTATTGCGTCCCAATGCGCCCTACTTTATTATTTCACTCTGTCGAACGCCAGATTATTTTAGAGCGCTGGTGCCCAATGGACAATTTGTCATCCCAGCAAGACTCGTATACAAACAGACCCACAGTATTACCTATCGGAAGAATTGATGACTCATTTGTTTTTATTTACAGTCTGAACGGACAAGTTCATTGAGAACCCTACGAGATTCTGTTTCAGTCGTGGACATTGACTGGTATTCTTCCGATGTTCCTTTGTTGCTGTTTTCCAACGGCACAATGAGAATGATGGACATCAACTTGAAACGTTCGTGTTCACCAATGTCAGAACAAGACTTGACAGGTATGAAGTAATGTATAAAATAACGAGAAAGCGTTTACTACCAGCGTGTAAAATACCGAAAAGTGTGTTGAAAATTGAAAAACGAGGCGCTAACCCAGATTTTCCACATATATTTTAAACACTTTAAGGCGAATTTATATAGATAGTTGGCTATTGGTGATAAAAATACTGTTGTGTAGTATTAAAGTGTCTGTGATATTTCTTCCTAGACTCTCTGTGGTGTCCACATCTTTTACCGCCAAGAAAAGCTCTCATGTTTAAATCAATTCTTCGAAATCAACCCTGGAATGGAAAATACACTTTAGATTTGGATGAACTGTAAGCTTTTCAGTGAGAAGTTAGTCTATAGCACAAACTGATTAAAACACATGGAAAATGTTACTTTTGTTTCTCAGATATCTGTCATCCCAGGAGAAAAAAGATCAAGTAGCAGAACTTCTCAGCAATTTACCAGAGTACGTTGACGTATAAGGTTGAATTCTTTACTTGCTTTTCTTTTCTGGTAGATTAAGGGCGACTAAAATGTTCTCAGATCCCAATTTTTATGATATTATATTGTATTTTTAGTGATATAAAAGACTTTTTGCCAGAAGCTCCACTTGGTATTGCGCAGCGCTGCTTTCTGGCTGCTCAGTAAGTGAAACCACGTACGCCACTGGGCGATTTAATCTGTGCTTTAATTTAAAAAATTCAAAATGTTTTTCAGACTTTATGGTGATGAAGGAGAAGTAAGGTTTTGGTCAATTACGTTGCATTATCTACGGCGCGAGAAATGCCGGAAAGCTTGTCCTGCACATAAGGTTAGAAATATTTCATTGTAAAATAAAAAAATTATAAAATAGGGTTGACAGTATGATGTAGAGTAAAGGTGGAGTAACACGAGCAACATACGCGAGTAACATACATTGAAATCAGATTTTGTTGCAAGTTGCAGCAATTTTGTTGCTCGTATTACTCCACCTTAAGATCTATGGAATAGGTAAAACGTTTGTTATATGGCATGCATCGTTTACGCCTGATGACAGTTTAGCCTCCTGCATAACAAACATGATCACGTGATATGGAATGAAAATGACCATTTTGGAATACGCATTTTTGTACTATACATTTTGGTTTGGTTTTCATTAAATTGCATGCGTCAAAATCTTAATCGTATTCTAATCATAGCTAACCCAAATAGAGTAGTTTGTAGTTAAGCAGGAAAATTCTAGCCAGGGTGTTTTTAGAGTGTAACTAATCCTCGGAGAGCTTTGTCAAATGGGTTTGTAAAACCAGTTGGTTAAGAGTTTCCGCCTACCTCAGAACTTGGTGAAGACATTAAACCAAGGTAAAGTAAACGAGATGAAAATATTTTTTAGAACGGCAGTAGCAGGACCTCACGTTGCTCGTCTCGACTTGACCCAGAGCAGGCAATAGAGACCAGACGACCTCGAAGAAAAAGTTTAGATCTGTTGTCTATCGACGATGATTTAGATCTCAATATACCACTGGACAGCGATATTGAAAATACAGAGCCATGTTACTGTTTTCCACTTTCCTTGGATACGTCTTGTGATATACTGTGTGATCCACGGACCTTTCAGGTACATAAAAATAGATCACCACAGCCCTGTAGGCATCATTTTCTCTTTGGCGTACCACCTAAAACAGACTCTTCATTTTAGCATAGTATTTTACAGATTCTTGAAGCACTAAACATAGTTTTAAGTTTGTTTGTCGATTGAGGAACGTATAAAAGAGTCAAAATTCTGAATGCACTCATAACCAAGTCAAGCAATATAATTTTTACTCATTAGTTTTAAGCGCGTGTTACTTAACTCATAAGAAGGTCTCATCTTAATGGGTCCTGTTTTTCTAATGTGTTTCATCTTATAATTTATTCACACCTACGCGAGGAGGGTATGTAGGCGAATAATTGTAATAAAACTCGTTAAAGTAGCGCTTGTTAGAACAGATTGTTAGAATAGATGGATACTTTTATAAAAGTTCAAAACATTGCAACCAGCTGCCACAATTTCCCACTATTTTATATTTTATTCATTACCAGGCAATAAACAATTTTTCAACAGAGAGCTTGAAAACAATCCATGCAAGTAAAACTATACCCTTTGAAATGTGCAAAAAGCGCCTAGTCTATAAGGCAGCAGTGATTACATTGGTTGAAATTAGTTTCGGGAGAAAAAAAGAATGTCAACCTGACAACCGTTTTTTGAGTCTATACTACAGACCTGTCAAAATCTAAAATAGTGAGATTTCGCTTTTAGCCCTTAAAAAACCCTGGAAATTTTGTAAAAAAACTGGGAGAGCAAATCTAAAGTTATTTGCAGTGTTTAATATAATAATAAAATATAATAATTTTCCATTTATAATCATTATTGCATTGTCTTCGACGCCTTGTTTATAATTAATACTAACATCTAGTAACATGGCGGGAATGCATGTTTTCGAGATGCAGTTTCCAATAGAATTTTGAGTGGGAGGTTTTTTTTAAAGAAGCAGGGCAGCTATGTGGGCCAAGAGATATCACCCACCTCTCTGTATATATAAGATTTTAAAAATTTCAGACATTGCATTGCATTTCCAGCCATTTTGGAGAGTCCTTTTTGGAGATTTCGTCATGCATATTATCCGAATATTTAACGACGAATATTGTGTATAAAAGTTGTGTTTTAAATGCAAGAAATATTTCCCTTGTATGATATTTCTGTACTGAAGTGGAAATATTTTAGCCTGTGATATATTTTGGGAACAACCGGCGATTGTCTAGCTATGTCTACAGGCGGCGAAACAATTTGCCGTGATATACTTATATGATAATCTATACTTATCGCTTATAGTATACAAAAGTGGATAAAAAACTAAACACTTGATGCAGTTTACTGAGTCATGCAGTTTCTGCTTGGATACGAATAATTTTCACGCGATTTTGCAGGAAAATATCCCACTACTTCCTAACACCAACCTGTAGAGTTAAGAGGTCTACTATACCACTGGTTGAATTACATTACACGTCTAGTAAAAACTATTAAAATATTCTGTTTCCTCAAATTATAATTTGAAAAATGTGTTATTTGAGGGAGGTTATGTATGGAAATGTCTGTGAGATGGCGATATTTTCCAATTTATCCACCCATTTCCCTTCGTTTACAGTAAAATATCAAAAGGATAAAGAAAAAATATAGTTTTTTGCTGAACCGTGTAACGTAACGTATTTCAATACATCAAAATAACCCCGCTTCACATCTCGTCCCGGCAAAGTGGGATCATATAAACAGCCCCTTATTCAACAAATTGTGCATGCCGCCTTTGATCCTTTGAGGCAGCACTTTCCTTGCGGTAGTGACTCCTAGTATATAGAGTATTTTATATACATACATGCCGGTATCCTGGGCATTTTCCGGGCTCGCCTACAATATGAACGGGCCCTCGGATGGATTTTCCAGTAATTTAGTTAATATGTTTCTCTTAGATACACCAGCTAAACCGTGTGGCACTCCATGATAGCAAGAGATCGACTTATGAACATACGAAGAAATGTGCTGAAACTTTGGTCTTGTTGAAACAGGTAGGAAATAGCAACTACCCAGAGCAACTACCCAGAAATTGTCAGTGGGGGGAGGGGGGGGGGGTTCATCAAGACTGGTGGTGAACTGGGAATGTGGGAACTTGTAGCGGAGTCTGAGGGTCCACCCCGAGAAACATTTTGTATTTTCTAACCTCGGGCTTGATTAGTTTTCGGCATTAATTTTAGACACGACTTTTGATATATTTCATCCGGTATTGGCAATGATTTGGCCATAGGAATGCTAAAATGCTTCCCTTTTTGCTTCTATTTTAAATAGAAGGAACCTTGTATGATAAGGGGAAACATATTTCACTGGAGGTGCCAACAATGGGATTAGGATTTGCCCCACCCCAGTGTTAAAAGAGGCTCTGCATGAACTACTCAGTGTCCCAAGAAAGTTTTAGTGTTTGATGTTGGGCACACGAATCACTAGGAAACACTATTGAAGAAACATTTGAAAAGTGAATAGTATATCGAGCGCGGACACTGTACTATGCGAAATACTGGAGTGGAGGGAGACGAATTTAGGTTGCCACCATATATGACCACCTTTTTGTTGCTGGAAATTTCAGTTCTTTAAATATACTTTTGCCTTAAATATCATGACATATATTGCTTCATTTATAGTCTACCAATGCTTTAATGGTAAAAAATCATTGTTACTACAGTACACATGCAGTTATTCTGCTTAATTTGTTATTCACAGTCATTCAACTTTGCTACACAGTTATATCATCCAAAGGCTTTCCCCTCCCCCCAGTGAATGGGTACATATAATTATTTAGCTTAGCCTTATATCGAAACTTATATTCAAACACCGTTAATGCAACCATCCACTGTGCGTGGTCGTCATATCAATGAAATGTGGACGTATTAAGCTTTCTTGGAATCGTGGTTGGACAGTGGTTCTTGCTCGGGGGACATGAAGTTCGTGCGTCACTTTTCGTTTCACCTTCCTTTGGACGACCGCTTCAATGTCTTCATTTCTCAGCGTGTAGAGAAAAAGATTAAAGAAGCAACTTGTGAAGAATATTGCGTAGGTGAAATACTCTACTTGGATGGAGTGTTCTGACTGCATCCACTTTAATCCCAACCACGGCAACGTCGAGGCCAACAATGTTCCGACAAGATTAAGGGATGTTTTCTTGGTTTTACTAATTCTGTCGATATGTCTTGAATTATGCGATATCTTTCTTCGATGGCACGAGGCGATGTAGCCCATTCTTCCGTAGCACAGGATTGTACTAGTAATATGAACGAGGAGAATGATTTTCGATGCGAAGCAAAACTCTTTCGGAACGGGCCATGGTATTACTTTGATTTCTGCTGCAAAAGGAACGGTCAAGATTAGTCCGTAAAACCAGGATGCGACCGCGATGAGAGTATGTCGTTCTAAAGTCAGTAGAGCTTGATAGCGGTATGGATAAAGAACGGAGAAAAATCGTTGATAACTTATAATGCTGACATTCACAACCGTCATACTGAAACAGAAACGATGAATCCCAAAAGAGACATCGCCCAGTCTACACCAAGGATTCCCGTTGGCAAAACTTAGTAGGAAAATAAAATACGTAGGAATGCCAAGCAAAGCCGTGAACAAGTTTATCAGAGTGAGGTTGATCGTAAAAATGTGTTTTCTCTGCCACAACTGACGCGTGGAATAAAACACATAGGCAACGGCGAGATTTCCAACTGCCGAAACAAATGAAGAATTAAAAAGTGTCACTTGTGTCGCAATCACGGAGATGTAGTCCAATAGATCACCTTTGAAAAGATACGGAAAATTTCGACAAGTCCCTTGGCTTGCATTCAGCATGCTTTGCACGGAGTCTTGCCACAGTTTAGATTTTAAGCCAGGTTTTGAATTAATTAAGTTCAATTAGAATGAATTATTATTTGAATATGTTTTTCCGAAAACCAGATGTTCTGGCAAGGCGGCTCTTTTAATCAGCATGTAAATGTATCTCTAGTACTTTATGGAACGTAATGAGCTCATGAATACAATGTTCATTTATGATGTTTCAGTAAAAAAGAAAATTAAAGTCAATTACCCTTTTGGGGTAATATTTTTGGGGGTAATATTTTTTCCGATATCTGTGTTGTACAATTTTTCGACTATAATTTCGCCTCGTTCGCATGCCTTCAGGATAACTCAATGAAAAATTGCTGGTTTTCTTCCTTTGCAGTTGTTATTCTGCAGTTGTTATTCTGAACGTTACGAAAATCCTAAGTATCATCTCATTAGATTTGATGAGATGTTATTTAGGATTCTCACAAGAGAAGATATTTGCATAAAAACGATGACAAGAATAGAAGAAAGTATATAATTGTAGTTGAAGGGTTTTTGTAGAGCAAATGTTTTTTATACCAGGAGCAGTTGTATATTAAATAGTAGGTGATGCTAGTATACGGCATATGCGTAATATATATATATATATATATATATATATATATATATATATGAATATAATTTTTTTATTTAAAAAATTAAAAAAGACTTCTACAGGCAATAAAAAATTTAAAAATTTTGTCCCAACGTTTCGCCGGTTAAGGCTTCTTCAGGGGAATGTTATAACTAGATCACGTCCGTTGAATATATACTACAAAGCTAGACTAAATTTAAATAAAAAGGGTGGAATGTGGACAATAACGAGCGAAAATTTAAAATGTTGTTATTCAAGCGTATCATGCAGAATATATATTTTAAATGTCAATTGTTCTACCAATGCATCCGTTTATTACGTTCCCCGCTCTTTTCTTAATTTCAAACGCCTCAATGCACTTACGCTCATCATCATTGTTTATGTTGGAATGTAGGATTCTCCAAGTTATAATTGGCATGTCATCTTCGTTACTCCTGTGGGATTCAATATGTTTGTACATGGTTTGCTTATTCATGGTCAAATGTTCTTTAAT
The DNA here is from genome assembly GCA_902702795.2 of Paramuricea clavata. Classification (NCBI taxonomy): domain Eukaryota; kingdom Metazoa; phylum Cnidaria; class Anthozoa; order Malacalcyonacea; family Plexauridae; genus Paramuricea; species Paramuricea clavata. The sequence goes on from CACRXK020005819.1 coordinate 25,485, forward strand.
GCGCGTGCCAATTGTCCCACCAGTTTCACCAATATAAACTTTATTGCAATGCAGGCATTCAATTTCGTATACAAATTTCTATTGAATTTGTAGTCGTGTTTGAAGCCGTTTAATAAACTTGCAGGTCGTCTTTTATTAGGTCTAAAGCCACTCGCGTTGCGCGCTCGTGTCTTTAAACCTAATAAAACACTCCTGCTCGTTTATTAAACAGTATATATATATATATATATATATATATATATATATATATATATATATATATATATATATATATATATATATATATATATATATATATATATGATTGACGCGTAGCTCAGTTGGCAGAGCATTGGGCTAGTATTCCAAAGGTCGTAGGTTCGATTCCCACCGTGGCCAGGCATATTTTTCAAGCCTGCCCGGTGTGGATATACACTCAAAATAAACTTGTCAGGAAAAACTTGCTCGTCTGTACTGGACTTTAGTAATACTGTACCAATAATTAAGGGAAAAGCTGTAGGGAGAAATAAGAGCAGTCCAGTGCTGATAGCGCTATCCAATATAATTAATTAATAGACCGTATGCATAATGACGTCACAAGGCTTGATGCCCGCGAGGAATGCTGGTCTTAAGAGTCATCGCCCGGGAAATTTAAACAATTCAAAATGGCCACTACCGAAATTTTCCCGGGCGATGACTACTAAGACCAGCATTCCTCACGGGCATCAAGCCTTGTGATGTCATTATGCATGAGGTCTATTACTTTACGTAATTGTTTCATTCATGATTTAGTCTGACCGTGCCGTTCAATTGTTCTTGGAGACTGAGGCGAATAATAGCAACTACTACACGGATTCATTGAGGTGCGTGAGCTGAACTCTCTCAAAGGCTTGTACGAATTTGATTGGCTAATCGTGTAGATTAAATGCATCGGATTGGTTAATATCTGAACCTCTCTAATAACATTTACAATTTTTAAATAACATCAAATCTGAACCTCTCTAATAACATCAACAAGTACAATTTTTAAAAATCCGTAACTCGGTGTGTTCAAATTCCCCGGAACAAAAGTGATCTTAAAAATCTAGTGACTATTTTACTTTCTTTGTAGGGCATGTTTAGTGGCTGCTATACGATCATCAGGTGCTTCTCAGAGCACCATCAAGTTAGTGGCGACGAATCTCATCGCTAATGGAAAGCTTGACGGTAAGATTAAAATTCTACACATGCATGACCGTCGTATACTATATATATAGAAACCTGCTGATGTTTGCGATGAAAACCAGTCGTGGCGTACCTTTATTCAAAAATTACCTCATTTCCGCTTTATCAGCACCTAAAACAAGCATGTTAGTCTACTACCGGGTTTTCTGAGGAACATTGAGTTTTCAGCTCAAATTCAATTTCCAGCCCAAATTCAATGCATTCAT
>CACRXK020005820.1:0-26884 GCA_902702795.2 Paramuricea clavata
GTTTTTAATTGTGTGCATGTGCAATTCGCCTTTGTGATTGGGGTTCGATCATGTACTATGTTGCAAACATCTGATTATAAATCTGTGTCAATCTCACATGGGACGAATGTTTCCAGTTGTGACTCTACCATTATTGTTTATACCCAGTTCACAATTTTACATAACTCACATGCCTAGTTTCTATTAAAATTGTTTTTGTTTGTGGAAACACCACGTAAATTTATTACTGCAAAAACAATAAACAAAAACAAAAAAAAATAAAAAAACAAAAACAAAAACAAAAAACAATTATAAAAAAAAAACAAAAAACAAAAAACAAAAAACAAAAACAATTATATTTAAACAAAAAAATTATATTTTATATTATATTATTTATATTATTATTTATATTATTTTATATTATTTTTTATTATATTTTATTATATTTTATATTTTATTTTATTATATTTTATATTTTTTTTTATTTTAATTATATTTAAACAAAAACAATTATATTTTATCGCCATGCAAACATTCAAAGAACTAGTTTCTTATGTGACAAGTTTTATTTGCCAAGTGCAACGTGTGTATATGCAACAAATTTTATATGACAAGTTTTCATACGACAAGTTTTATTTACTGGTGTGAACGTGTCAGAAAATGGTGTTAATCGCCACCATGACAAACCACGACAGAAAAATTATAATAGTCCGCTGGCCAATCACATCAAATGCTCAGATTACTTTGACAAGTTTTCTTTGTTGACCCATACAGACGAACAAAATTCGTACTTTGACAATTTCTAGCATGCTAGCTTTTTCAGTTGAACAAGTGCACTTGTCATAGAAAAACTTGTCAAAGTTGCGCGTACAGACGAGCAAATAAAACTTGTCACAGAAAACTTGCTCGTCTGTAACCGGCTTTACAGAAGCATACAATAGAACAAAGGTAACCAAGCTTTGGAATTGTTTACAAAATAAATGCTTCTGTAAACTAGAACAATATCTCTATCTTTACGACCGTTACGACATATGGAAACCTGGTTTAAAGCCGGGTTCACACCAGCAATTTTGTCGGCGATTTTGTTTTTCTGACGGATGCAAATGATTGAACTCGCACGCAAAAGTATAGAGTCGCCTTGCAGAAGTAAACAATTCTTTTCCATGTCATTCGTTCGATCACATTTGCCAGCAGGAGAAAAATCTCCGACAGATTTGCTCCAGGCTTAAAGATGATGTCCACTCCGTTCTGCGCATCAGTTCTGCTCATAACAAAGGGAGACCCCCAGATATAAATAAACATTGCCCAAAATTTGCATCTTTCGAACTTTTTTGAATTGAAACGTACAGTTTATATTCATTTACAAGTATAGCGAACCAGAAAAGATTTAGATATTCAGTTAGTATATCATATTTTACAAATACAGCAGTTCAAAACATAAACAAAGTTCGCGCATGTGCACAGGAGTGGACATCATCTTTAAACTGTTCTTTTTATATGGCAGTTTTTCTTTTCCAGGCGTTCTTTTCCCACGCTTTTCCAATGCAAAGTAACGGCACGATTTCTCCTTTTGCATTCCCACCATCACCCAACATCCCTCTATTCTCCCTCTCACCCACACACCCCCCACACCACAGCAACTCCGCTCCACGCCACGACACCTCCAAGAAAAAAGAGGGTACCTTCAAATCAACCCCAGGTTCCCAAGACAAGACGTTTGAGTCAAGCAAACGTTCGTCATGTGCGGAAAGTACAAACAAGACCAAGACAGATTCGTCGAGTGTTCACAAACAAAATCTCTTTATACCACTCCAGGTTTGTACACTGATCGCAATGCTATGGCTGGATAGTGCATCTGGTAGTATCTTCGTGCTCCTTTCTCGTACCCAGAGCCCGTCTCACGCTCGGTCAACACCGCGCTGCACTGACTGCACGTCCTGGACACGAGAATAGTTTCGCCTACAGTGGAGTTAGGTATAGGGAACAATGCGGTCAAATGTCCGCGTATTGAGGGGGGGCACCCAATGAGTGTAGTTTTAGATTCGTTCAATTCCGACGAATTGAATACATTGCATTGACACCGTTAAAAATTGATTTATGCAGATATTGAATTTTGGGTCTCTGTAACGAACATTTCCTGTATTGCGGAGGCACTTGGAGAATAATGTTATTCTCCAAGTGCCTCCGCAATACAGGAAATTTTCGTTACAGCAGAGACCCAAAGTTCAATATTTTTCCGGGGAAGCATACCCCCGCTTCCCTAGAATTGTCACGTCACTAGTGATTAAGTTGCCCTTACCCCCACGCCTCAAAAATTATGGCGGTGTCACTGATTCAACTATGGTCGCTTCAAGTCTATATACTTAAAAGTTCTCATCGAGATTAAGTATCCTATCGTAATCTAGGTGTCGCTCAAGAAGAATGAGGTAGTAAATACCTCGCCAACTAAAACATCTAAAGGCACAGATACCAAGGAAGCAAACAAACCCGAAACCCAGGAAACAACGAAACCGGAAACCCAGGAACCAACCAAGACCCAAACCACGTCTGAGTCAAGCAAACGTTCGTCATGTGCGGAAAGTACAAACAAGACCAAGATAGATCCTTCGAGTGTTCACAAACCAAATCTCTTTATACCACTCCAGGTTTGTACACTGATCGCAATACTATGGCTGGATAGTGCATCTGGTAGTATCTTCGTGCTCCTTTCTCGTACCCAGAGCCCGTCTCACGCTCGGTCAACACCGCGCTGTGCTGACTGCAGGTCCTGGACACGAGAATAGTTTCGCCTACAGTAGAGTTCGGTATAGGGAACAATGCGGTCAAATGTCCGCGTATTGAGGGGGTGGGGGGCACCCAATGAGTGTAGTTTTAGATTCGTTCAATTCCGACGAATTGAACACATTGCATTCACACCGTTAAAAATTGATTTATGCAGACCGTTACATTATTCTCCAAGTGCCTCCGCAATACAGGAAATGTTCGTTACAGAGACCCAAAATTCAATATTTCTCCGTGGAAACATACCCCGGTCCCCTAGAATTGTGACGTCACTAGTCATTAAGTTGCCCCTACCCCCCACCCCCCCCCAAAAAAAAAAAATTATGGCGGTGTCACTGATTCTAATATGGCCGCTTCAAGTCTATCTAGTTAAAAGTTCTCATTGAGATTAAGTATCGTATCGTAATCTAGGTGTCGCTCAAGAAGAATGAGGTAGTAAATACCTCGCCAGCTAAAACATCTAAAGGCACAGATACCAAGGAAGCAAACAAACCCGAAACCCAGGAACCAACGAAACCCCAAACTCGGGAACCAACCAAGACCCAAGCCCAGGAACCAACCAAGACCCAAACCCAGGAACCAACCAAGACCCAAACCCAGGAACCAACCAAGACCCAAACCCAGGAACCAACGAAACCCCAAGCCCAGGAACCAACCAAGACCCAAGCCCAGGAACCAACCAAGACCCAAACCCAGGAACCAACGAAACCCGGAACCCAGGAGCCAACGAAACCTGAAACGCAGGAACCAACGAAGACCCAAGAAACCCAGGAACCAACCAAGACCCAAACCCAGGAACCAACCAAGACCCAAGAAACCCAGGAACCAACCAAGACCCAAACCCAGGAACCAACCAAGACCCAAGAAACCCAGGAACCAACGAATACCCAAGAAACAGTCAAGCCTGAAGAGAAAGACACTTCAACAACAACAAAACCGAATACAAATGAACCTTCAAAGAATGATAGGACATCGATCAAAAACAACGCAGGAACCTCGACAGGAACGAAAGCAAAGCCAGTATTACTGGCCCCAAGTTTCTTTACCAAAAAAGAATAAGTCTAATTTTATCTTGTACAAAGAAAGGTAACTTGGAACAATGGGCTGGCATCTCTACCAAGGAAAGTATAGGCATGGGATTAATTGTTGTCGTCATTTTAATTTGTTTATTGTAGTTAGATCAGGACCCGGTTGTTGAAAGCACGAATAGCGATAACCCTGGGTTAAATTTAACCCATTGCTTTGGTTTATGTATATGTGTACGTCTGTTTATTTCAAAATGACTTTAGAAAATTAAACTTCTGACGATCCAGACAAGATTTCTGAAAAAATATTTCCAAGTTTATAAACAAGGTGACGGGAAGTATGCTTTGAATTTCACATCAACCCAGGGTTAAGTTAACCGGCTTTTGCCGAACAACCGATGGTAAGCTAATATAGTTAAAGTTTTTATACCTTACGGAAAAGGTAGCACAGGCTTCGCTATTTACAATTCAAGTATTCAAGGACGGAGAACAGTCTTGAAATTGTTTATATACAGATTCATTAAAAATAATTTAAATGAAAAATATGCAACAAAATAGGTAGGCCCTATAGATGTAGTTGCATATATCAAATTTGTATTTTGTTTAAAGTTTAAAAAAAGGTATTCTAGCTTAATTTAAGTATTTAGTGTAGTCGTCAGCATCTCGAAAGACTTTATCACGATAATATAAACCTTGAAATTGAAACAAATATATAAATATGTTTTTATATATAGGCTTTTGTTTTTCATGTTTAATTAAACTACTAGAGTGTTTTCCATAATTTAAACTAACATACTTATAATATTGTCATTAGTCATTACGAAATTTAAGTATATATTGCTCAATACACAGCGTTTTAAACCATGCATTTAGATACATAGAAACTATAAGTAACTGAATACAAACATTAATCGACGGAATATACTGAGAATCTAGTATAGTTAAAATAATATACTGAGAATCTATAGTTAAAATTTCTTCTGAAAATTAAGGAATATCTGCGAAGTTTATCTCTACTGTATGGAAGTATAGCTTTTATCCAGGTAGAGTCGCAAAAAAACGCACCAGTATCAAAAATACAACATTTTATGTTTTGTTGTTTATAATACATAAAAACGTTACATACCCTATTATATATATATATATGTATAATATTGACTGTTAAAGCATACATACATTACATACCATGTTACATATATAATATTTCAAAACTTAAAGTTTTCTCGTATTATTACCGTATAAAATGTACAAAACCTCATTCTGTTTTTCCACTGCGTCGTTTGTATGTCTTGTATATATAAGATTACTTACATGACATATACAAACATTTACTCTTTAGAAAGTTAACGACGTTTTCTTTCACCATGATATAAATAGTTATCATTTATTTGAATAACCTTGAAAAATGTACAAAACTTCTTTGTTTTTAATCTTCTTTATAAGTTCAAGTAGTATTTTCAGTACTGACGTACATAGTATCCGCCAGGAACAATGTAGACCTCTTCGTGTTTCTCAACATGATGTCTGCCGAAGAAATTCTTCTTAATAAACCACTGTTGCACTCCAAGGAAAGTCGCCATGAAGGTGGCTGCAAAGACTAACTCCAGTACTACCATGATTGAGCAATCTTTATATAAAGACCAGCTTGCGCTCGGGATTTCGATATTTAGAGAGTGTAGTAGTACCTCTTCTTATTATCAGAGTCCGATATAAAAATGGCACCTGTCAAAGATGCGTCTATACTAATATATATGTTTACAAGAAGCATGCAGGTTATGCAAATCAGGTTCGAAAGCATATATGTAGCATGCACTTTTCACGTAAACAAGAGCCGGTTTATATAAAAGCCTTGACTACACACGTAAAAATCTCACATCTTGTAGCAAGTCTGCCAACAACCGTCAACAAGTTGTGTTCGCACTGCTTGTCCCAAGTTGTCAACAAGTTTGGAACAAGCTGTTAACAACTTGTAACAACCTTGTTGATATTAGTATCAGACTTGTTACAAGGTTGTTCCAACAAGTCCAATACAGTCGTGATATAGCAGTATTGTTACAACATTGTGTGGTCAACCTTGTAACAATAACATTCTTGTTATATCATGACTGTATCAGACTTGTTAGAACAACCTTGTAACAAGTCTGATGATGCCATCAAGTTTGTTACAAGTTGTTAACAGCTTGTTACAACAACTGGGAACAAGCAGTGCGAACACAACTTGTCGACAGCTTGTGAACAGATTTGTAACAACTTGTTTGCAGACCTGTAACAACTTGTGCGTTTTTACGTGTGTACGCGCGTACGTAAAGATCACATTTTGTAGCCAAGTCTGCCAACAAGGTGTGTTCGCACTGCTTGTCCCAAGTTGTGTTTGGAACAAGCTGTTAACAATTTGTAACAACCTTGTTGATATTATCAGACTTGTTACAAGGTTGTTCCAACAAGTCCGACACAGTCATGATATAACAATATTGTTACAACCTTGTGTCGTCAACGTACCGTAACATTCTTGTTCATCATGACTGTGTCAGACTTGTTAGAACAACCTTGTGACAAGTCTGCATGATAATGCCATCAAGCTTGTTACAAGTTGTTAACAGCTTGTTCCAAACTTGTTACAACAACTGGGAACAAACAGTGCGAAGACAACTTGGTGACAACTTGTGAACAGCTGGCACAGTGTATACCTACCATGATCTAGGATGACGTCACTGTGACGTATCAAACCCTTTCCGTGTATCATCAGTGAAGTACATTAAGCATGTGCTTTGGGATGGGTTTATTTTGATACGAGGATTTTAGATGTGCTTAAGACTTTTCAACAATATAAGTGAAGATTATTTTCGGACAAGGATCCGTTTTAGGCTCCTATTTTGATGTTAGAAAAACGAACTTTGTATGATAATCTGTCCATCAACATTTAACGACTTCCTCTGAGGTCAGTTAGCTTTCTAATTGCACAAAATCCTTTCACCAACAAAAATAGAATTGTTTTTTAATTGTCTTTTTAATACGTGAATGCAACCATTAGTGAATGTTGTTTGCGTCCACAATACCCTGGTTGCCAGAGGTTCTCGTATCTTCCACCCTATATTATCACTCGTATGCGGCACAAGAACCTCTGGGCTAGGGTACGTTCACAGCAGTGTTACAGGCATAGTCACTTGAAGTGTTCAGGCTATCAGACGTAAATCATTTTATGAATGAAAAAATCTTAGTCTAAACATCTTCGTGTTTTGCCCAAAAAAATATATTTCTCTTTCAATTTTACCCCAATCAACAATCCTATTCTTAACCGTAAGTAATAAGGCTTTTCTCAACCTTCTCACGAATATAATGCGGCTTCTCTACTTGTACTCCACTTGCATTTAATTGCCAGTTCAGTAATTACGTATGTAATCGTTTCCAAGGGATGTTCGGCTAGAAATGAATTAAGAAGATTTGACTGAAATGAAGTGCAAGGATTTGAAATACGAGTCGAAATATTATTCTTCGCGCGTCAACATAGAACGGCACTGTTAGTCCATGAATTAATGATTGGATAGCAAGCTCACGCGTTGTTTCAGAAATACGTGAAAACGAACGAAGTGAGTGAAAAGTGCGCGTCACGACAGCAGCATGACAAAAATAGCTTGCGTCGATGGCGGTTTTTGAAGACAAATACAGTTCGTTTAGCCTTAGTGCTCTGGAAATGATTTTGGTTATATCCCAATGTTTCGCTCAGGGTTAAAGTCTAAGATACAAACTTGGCTAAGATTTCGCCATGGCATCTATGCAACATATATGCTTGCAATAGCTCTGGGAACAAATCTTGATGATTCGACGAATTATGCCGTGAAGCCTCGCACTGAAACGAGGATGATTTTGAGAACTCTCGCTCGTGTGACCGCCAACTCTTCGGGACTCTTTATCTCTACGCGCGCGGTATAAATGCGGTATCAGGTGCGGTATAAATATCAAGTCAACTCTCATGCAACTCTTGTTCTAGCTCGTTTGACCGGGGCATGAGAGTTGAGAAAACTCTCATGCAAACTCTCGCTTCTGAACTCTCGTCCTTGCTTGACCAATTAGCCAGTTCCCTCAAACATTCAAGTTACAAATCCTTCAAAACTTAGAATTTACCCATGCAAAATTCCTACTGTGATCACAGAAACTTCGATAAACAAACCTTTATCCTAGCCTCAAATATCATTTTCATGTATCCAATTAGTTCTTAGCGTTCCATCCAATATTTTAATCCTGCCTTTCCGTCAAGTTTCTTTTCAAATCGTTCTAATTACCGGCTAATGAGTTGACTGAGACAACGCTCTCTCATAATGGGACGTTAATTGGTACCTCGTTAAAAATACACATGTTTGTTGAAATATAATATCGCATTTTCATTTGACAGAAACAATTTATTACAATTTGGATCACATTTGAACACAAATAAAGCTGAAATATATCAGATTGCCGTATATTGCAACTTATGAAATAATCACTGTAATAATTATATTTATGTACACATTATTTGGGCGTTCGTTTTATGTTACAGTAAAATCATTTACCGGAATGTAGACTTTCATAGCAGAATTTCATAAAATCTTTACTGAATACTGATTTGTAACTGTTTAGTGTCTTTTGTAACAAAATTGAACTGGGGTCAAAAGATGGTTAGCGAAAATCCTGGGTTAAAATTTAAGCGCTGTTTTAGTTTGTGTCGTCCGTTGTTTATTTCAAATCTTCAGAAAAAAAAAAACTCCTATTGATCTAGACAATATTTCTAAAGAAATATTTCTAAGTTCAAAAACAAATCTGCTTTGAATTTTAGGTTAACTTAGGGTTAAGCTAACCGGCCGTTTCCAACAACTGTCTCGCCTGACCCGTGTTGAATACAGTAAGAAATATATTCAAAGCCGAAAAACCAACATGCCAAAGTACTATTTTCGAAATTCGACACAAACGCGTCGTCACAAACTTTGATGGAAATCTCTTGAACAAGAACATGGGAAGGCTGCCAATAAATTAAAACATACCACAATAATAATAGATAATATGTATGCGCGCGAATGTCACTCATATAATAATATATCACTCAAATGCTTTGTTCCGCATTTTAATTACCTGTTCCCATTCACTTGCCCACTTCGAAATTGTTGACGCGTAGAAAACGTTTGACTACAAGCGAGAATTGGACTGAACAGCCCAACTTTTCTCGCTGCGCAAAACCTAAAAATAGCACATTAATCCGTTGTTAGCATTAACGTTCCCGGCTATAATTACACGTATATGAAAGATTTACTTTGTTGGTTTGTGGTTTGTCAATTTTAGAAAGGCCGAAAGGGCCCCGAAATAAAAGAAAGCAAATAATCTTGACATTTCTGGCTGCAACATACCGAATGATCAATTAAGGAGCCACGTGACGACGTTAGCCAATGAGCGTGCGGCATTTCGCTCTCCTAAGGTCATCATCAGGCTATTTTTCTTGAGCTGAAGTTTCGACCATGGCGGACGAAACGAAGATTATTTATCATATAGACGACGAAGAAACGCCGTATTTAGTGAAAATATCAAAAGGACCCAGTGATGTTACTCTTGGAGATTTCAAAAATATCCTCAATCGGCCGAGTTATAAGTTTTTCTTCAAGTCTATGGACGATGATTTCGGGTAAGGTCGTATATAAACGCTATTCCAAAGGATGCTTTGTTTATGAAACGTTTGGCTTTCGGAAACGCAAATATTTTGGGCCAGCCGGTGTGAGGAATTAAGGATCTTTCGGGCGTCGTTGGCTGAAGCAAAATGCTAGAATTGCGAGGCTATTGACAGTCTTTGACCGCCTCTAGGCGATGAAATAGTTGCGAGTTGTTTCGATATTAATTATTGTCAACAATCGCAATACGCTGTGTGTATATATGTACAATTTTTCAAATCTATTGCACTGATGCTTTTTGCTATAAACCACAAAATTACCGCTCATTCTAGTTTAAAACATAACCGTTTTAAACCAAATTGGTATCGCTTTAAACCAGGTCGATCGCAAGGGTCTAAGATGTCAAGATTTATAGAGCATAATCTACTGTATCTGTTCGGCATAAGTTAGACACCGCAGTATATTCTGTCTTTTATCTAGGGTAGTAAAAGAAGAAATAACAGACGATGAATCTGGGTTACCGTGTGTTAATGGCCGTGTAGTCGCTTGGGTATGTATGAAAATATATTGCCTTCTAATTTCTCAAATACAGTGCTATATGAACAGCGTTATAAGTATATTTCACGGGGTTATAACTGAGGTCGTTATCGTAAATCTGTCTGAATGTTTGTCTTAAATTGCGACCATATTTTACGTGTAATGGAATTATTGGCCTATTGAGGATTGGCGAATGAAAGAAGTCGATGTTTTAGCCCGTAAATGTGTCAGTTTAGCTGTGTTATTGTGCTCAAAAGCGTTGATGTTGTTGTTTATGTGTGAAGCGAAGTGATGTAGGCATGATTATATTTCGCTTGTAAATTTCTCGAATTACTCGCGTTGCTCCCTGCTTGCTTATCTCGAAAAGCCCGCAGGATTGTTATTTTTTCATTGGGAAAAGTAGAGGCGAGTAAATAATTCCAAGCGAGGTCACTATGTATTTTCCTTCGCGGTTGGATAGTGCAATACTGTTTCTAACTTGTCCCAAACTAATTTAAAAATCTCGTACTGTGCGGAACAATGCTGCCGCAAAGACTCAGACTCCGGTTTCTTTAGACCTAGATAGTCGCTTATTTTCACAGGAAATTGTACAGATAATCAGGAATAGAATTCATACCTATCATGTACTTTAAATTTTATTGTATATTGCCGGTTAACATCGAGACAGACGCTTTTGTTTATGTTGAAATATTTCACACTTTTGGGGGCAAATCGCCTATGAAACCTGATCAATTTTTGTTTGATTTGTAAAATAGCACTATTTTGGCCACATTCCGAGCTCGCATTAACGGTGTGATTTTGAAGAAATAGACATTCCAACAGAATGTTACATCATGTTACATTCAATGTAGCAATTAACTGGATCGGTTTCTTCTAATCTGTGTTCCAAACCTTCTTTGACGCGTTGCTGAATTTTAATGAAAAATTTATAAGCGCATTGGAAATTTGAAATCAAAAGTTTTTAATAATCTATTTGATATGTTCATGGATTTATTGAAGTCAATGGTTCGAGTTTTTTATTGGTGAAAAGAGATTCCATTTTTTTCGACGTTTCTATGGAGTCAAATAATGTGCCATATCGCATGTTTTTGTGATTCTAGTATATCCAAGCTACTTGAAAGCAGTTTGTTGATTGAAGTGCTACATAATATGACTGCTGTCTGTATCTCTCAAGTGGCCTGAGCTACAATATCCTATTTCATCTTCTAAATTACTCTTCAAACCAGCTGTTTATTAAGAGCCCTGTGGGCCATAGTTTTTTCAACCTCAAATTGGGCTCCAGTTACACATTAGTGGTAGGAATTGTTGTTTTTCTCCTATAGAGAACTAGACCACCATAGACAAAAGTTTATATAATCGTTTTGCGTTCACATGACAGTACTTATCAGCTGATGGCATAGTCCTTTATCTTCACATAATTATACAATATGTTGGACCACTATTGATTTTTTACTTTATGTTCTCTGAGAGCCAGAAAAACGTTTTAATATTGTTGAAATACTCTTGTTGAAACATAGAAATAAAGACCTTTTGTACTACCGGTACATTCAGACTGGTCTGTTTAGTGGAATGTGTACTATATGAAGACTGGCCTATTTAGTGGAATATGTTCCTGTTTAGTAGAACGTGTACTACATTCAGACTGGCTTGTTTAGTGGAAGCACAAGCAAGGTTTCAATGTGCAGTGTTTTTTTTTATGGAAAAATTACTTCGCATTTACATTAACATATATTAAATAAAAATTTTCTGTGTAAGTCATGTATGCAGATTTAAAAGAATGTGCATGACACTACATGTATTGTGCCAGACATTGTGATTGACTTGCGGAACACTTTTGGAATTTTTAAACAATAAATAAATCGTATGGAATTCCAGTATATAAGATGACAAAAAATTTCCTGCAAGGTGTAGGAAAATTTCCTATGAAAGTATTTTGTTCAAAATCCCTGGCCGTGGTGCTGTTGGTACTGCCGGACATTTTGCAGCAGTGCTGGTTCCAACATTTAACTTGAAACAGCTGAGATCTTGGTCACCAGGATGAAGAGTGTCTCATCTAAACACTCGCTTATTGGGCTGCTATAGTTGCTGGATGAACCTACCAAGAGATGTCAATTGTTCATTCTTCAAACTAAGCAATTTACCAGTTTAATTGAATATTAATACATAACTTATCTTTAGATTTTGAGATTTCTTCACTGAGCTTAACTATACTTCTTTTTCTTTATAATTATTTTATTTGTTTGTGTACCTTTTATTTAAACACGTTGTACTCCTATGTTTTAAATAAGTCAACATGATCTCCCTCGATGAGCCTAGCTCTTGGAGAAAATGTTGAGAATAAAATATGTTTAAATAAAAAAAACCCGTCAAAACAACCAAGTCATGAAGAAAACAGGATGAAATTTTCTCATATCCAATCAGAATTCCCTTCCCTTGCCTTGCCATCCATCTTGATAACCTGGCTAGCCTGCCTGAACATGATTTGCACATTACAGTACAACTCTTCATTATGGTAAATTTTCTTTAGTCTAAATACACAAGTATGTATGTATAGCATTTTATCTTATCTTTTAAACATATATAAAGTAAGTATATATATAATTACAAGCATAACCCAAACCTAACTCTATGTACAGTACCTAATTGCCCTTAAAAACTCTTGCAAAATGAAAACATTTTCCTGATAGTGAGTGTTTCCCATCTCCTAGGGCTGCTACATTCATGAACGTTCCTCTCTCCCCCTTCTTTCATTTGTGAAAGTAGTCGATCTTGTATGTAATTTATCACAATATAAAACTCTAAGCAAGCCTTGTTCTGCAAGCATCAATATTACTTTTAATTGTCTAGTTGTAATTGAAATCTCCAAAAGATTGATATCATAAATTACTTACAATATTTCATATATTCCAAATTTTATATAATATCATGAAAGTTTAAATTTGAAGACAGCACCTTGAGACCACTGACGAAATGAAACATGAATCTGAGACACCACCTACAATAAAATATAGGTGACAATTCCCAGCTGGCAAATCATATGTTTATATTTATTATTATACATCCTAATTTCTACAGCACATTATATCCACCCCCTCTCAATATCTCTCAGTCTCTGAATGTTGGTAAAGTTTTTTTGGCCATGAAAGTCATCATTAAATTGGAATGAAACAAGTTTAAGGACAGAAAAATGAGGTTTGACAACTTTCAGTTTAGAAAGAAATTATGAGAAAGTTATTCGTATAACTAGAAATAATTGAGTTTTTATCTTATAATTGACTATTTCCAAACATGACTCCACAATTTAGGTGAATTTGTTTCTCTGCGCAAATGTAATGTTTATTTCCAATCATGCGTTTTGACTCCGCGATTTTCCAGTGAGGACAGTTGCAACTATATGGTTAACACACAATGTAGCAGAGTATTTCACAAAGCTTCACAAAAAATGCTTTTTGCACATAAATTGGCACATCCTTTGACAGTCTTGGCATGTATGTTCATTTTCCAAATTAAATTTAATTAAAAAGTTGGCCAAGTTTCGCTTGGGACAGTAAACATTTTATTTGTTCTCGTAGTTGCGGTTCATTTGCGCGGCAATTGGCTCTTGATATCGTGTAGACTTTGCTTTGACGCAATGCAATTTACAACCGGAATGGGGTGGAGTTTTGAGGTCGTAGAAAATGTAATTAGTTTTGTTCGAATATGTGATTCAGATATAAAAGAATGTTCAAAGATAATGGGGATTTGTTACCACGAGTATACAATCTTATCGTGCAATATAAACTACTTAAACATATGTGGCTTTCCGTGAGTGTATATATATCAGAGAATGGATGATTTCAGCAAAACTGCCAAAAGACGAAATCTTGATCTAAACAGGAAGAACAAAATCCATTACCATAGCTGGAAAGAGCATCTTAAAATGAGTAAAATTGCAAAGTTTGGTTGCGAATTGTTGTAAAATGAGGAAAATATAGCCCTGTGAAGTTCGCAAATTTTGTATATATTTACATTACGCGCACGGGAAAAATAACCATTTTTGAGTCGAAAGTGGTTACCTTTACCGCGCGTAATACAAATATATACAAAATTTGCGAACTTCACAGGGCTTTATTTTCTTCATTTTACAACATCTAGCAATCAAACTTTACCGTTTTACTCATTCTAAGACGCTCTTTCTAGCTGTGATGTTATATTTCGTTCTTCTTGCCTTGATCAAAATTTAGTCTATAGGCTATGGCTGGAATCACCCATCGGCCTGAGTGAGACGAAGAAAACTTGAACGTTTTTTCTACGAGTTTGTCATATATTTTTTTCATGTATAGTTTCGGCCAAAACGACGACGGTAGATTATAGTCAACCACCTTTGTTCAAAGAGATTTCAGGAAGCGATTAAATTTGTGGTAATCTTCATAGATTTGGGTGACGCCATAAATTGACAAATCACAAAAATGCCTTGGACAAAACAATTCCAACCATCATATATTTAGATATATCTATATAGATAGATCTTTCAGATCCGGGAATAGTTTTATATTCCACGCTGCAATAGTTTTACATTTGATATTCCACGCAAAGCCAAAGGTCCTGATTTCTGATTGAGCTTTTGCCTTTTCAACCCGAATAAGCAAAGAATCCCAGCTACGTGAATGCAAATTTGGCCGAGATTTCATCTTTTGTGATGTGATATAGTGTTTAGTGAAATCCTCCGCACCTGCAGAAAATTCACGTTGAACATGCTCGCGCCTATCCTTGTCGTCTTAAACGCTTTGTTGAGACTAATTTGTTATCATAACCACAACGCGCCAGCCCTACTTATTGTTCGTTAGATAATCTGCAATCATGTGCGATAAATCTGCTTATACGAGGAACCAATCTCTAGTGTGTAACAGGTGTGATACTTAGTTACCCCCACATCTTGGTACTATGCGTGAATGGTATTTCAAGGTCAAGTCAACGAACTTTCGCCTATCAAGGAGTTTCAATCTGGAACAGTATTATAGGAGTGCAAATAACTTGGTTCATTAAAAATTTTTTTTTTACTTCAAAGCAGCCTTTTTGATATTATCATGTAATGTTTTAATCTTAGGTTTTAGGTAAATGTTAACTGTAAATGGACCTGGAGACTTCATAATATTTAATGAAAATTAATTAATTGTCAGACCGAGATATGAATGTTATTTCTTCGCATTGAAGCCAGTTTAAATGCCAACAATGTTGGCTAACATCATGTTGAAATATTTGGTTTTACCGCATATTTTTCAAATCTTTTGAATAAAAGGATAAGATTTATTCAAATTGAAAACTTGTACTTTAAAATATTAGTCAAAGAAACAGTTTTTAACATTTGAAAATTGTTGGAAGGTGTTGGGCTAACAATTTTGCGTTCGTTTGAACAAGCCTTTAAATTACAATGGTAATTGCTAGATAGTATACTTCAAAATAAGGTTTCCGTTTTTATATCAATTTTTAAAATAAGGCAGGGGTAGGTTGGGGTTTAGGTTAGGGTTAGGTTGGGGTTAGGGTGAGGGTTAGTATTAGGGTGAGGGTTTAGTTTTGCGTTAGGATAGTTTTTTCTACGTTATAAAAACAGAAATCTTATTTTGAAGTATACTATCTAGCGATCACCAAATTACAATGGTCTTGCATTGTTTTTACATACTCCCATTCTTTTCGACGTTTCTGAAATTGAACACGATCTGTGGACCGCGTGATGGTTTATTGAAACCCAACAATAACCTGATGAGTTCTTTGTATGTTTGCATGGCGATAAAGCATATAATAATTTTGTTTGTGGAAACACCACGTAAATTTATTACTGCAAATAATAAATAAATTTACGTGGTGTTTCCACAAACAAAACTATTATAATAACCTGATGATACTCTCAAACCAACAAAATGTTCTCCTTACATTTCTTTTGAATCTTGTTTACCAATGTGATGGCGCGTTCTATGCAAATCAAATTTTGCCGATTGCGGAGGTAGATCGACATTGTATTAAAACAGTCACCTTGACGAGTTCACGACCGTCACCTGAGCCAACAGTGAGCTCTGTGCCTGAGCCAAGAGGAAATGGAAACTGGCTTTTAAGTGCATTGACGGGCTGATTCATTTAATAAAGCTCTTATCACGGCTTTGATAAACATCCAAAATGACATTTCAATGTTGAATTAGCTTAATTTGATTCCAGTAACAATCTAAGGTTCATTCAAACGATCGTTTGTGGTTACAAAAAAATTCATGACACGATTTCATCCTGGCTCATATGAACAGCACCTATAAGATGGTATTGTTATTTTTAGCTGGTGACCTCATCCGAAGGAAGTGCCAGCGATGTTGGACGCACGTTCTCGGAATCTGGTTCAGAACCACATGATCAACAGTCAGTTTTGTCGGATCCAGACTCCACAGGGGCGCCACGGACAAGAGGTCCTGGATCTGGGGATTCAAGGCCGCCATCTTTTCAGTAAGTCTACATGTTCCTCGGGCGATTTCCATATTAATTATTATGCAAGGATAATAGGGCTGTCATTGAGGTTGGTCGGACATTTTTTCCGGTGTTCATTGGGGAAATCCATAAAAATAATAGATATCTATTATAATTATCTGTATGGGTAAATCATATCGAATTGCTTCATAATCTTACGTTTTTAATGATGATAATTGATCATGTTATTAATTGTGTTGTTACTGTGATTTAGTGGCCGTACGGGATTAAAACCGGAGAAAGATACTGAAAATTCTGACTTGGAATCGATCAGCTCAAGACAATCAAGCAGACACAGCAGACCTAGACGTAAGTGTATAGTTTGCTTACACATTTCTCAATGGATTTTACTACCTACCAATTCTTCAATCAATGTCTTATATACCTTTGTATCGATGTTTTCAGCACACCGTAACAGTAGTAGCCGATATAAAGCACCGGTGGATGACAGTTGTGAAGAATCGTCCATCTTTAGCAGTGATTTAGAAACGACAAGTGTTGCTGATTCTGAGGACGACCGCAGAAGCAGGTTTGTGATTGATTGTTTTGTCATAGAGGGTCACAAACTTTATTGGAACTCAAACTGGTTGTTTTCCTTTGAGATCCTGTCAAGGTAATCTCGTATTGGTGCTCCAGTGTTCCAAACTAACTTATGGATAGCTCTATCGGTGCTAAACTTCTCCCCTTAGTGATCCAATATAAGGATCATCTCTTATTTGTCTTGTGTGGCTAAACCAAATTAAGTAACTACATTTATACTGAGTAGTTCTGTCAGACTGGGATAGCTCTATCAGTTCTAAACTGTTCGCTCTATAGAGGTCCATGCAGTAAGGATCGTTTCTTATTCGTCCGGTATAACTAAACCGAATTAACTTTATTTATACTGTCTAGCTCTATCAGTTCTAAACTATTCCCCCTCGAGGTCTGGTAAAGCCCATCTCATAGTGGTCCAGTGTTACTAAACCAAACTAACTTCGTTTATACTTGGACGTTCTACCGCTGTTAAACTGTTCCTCCTTGAGATCCAGTCTGGATCATCTCTTCTTGGTCCAGTGTAGCTAAACCAAATTACATTTCTTTATGCTGGATAGCTCATTCAGTTCTGAACTGTTCTTTCTATAGAATCTCAAGTATAACAGATGGATCTAGTTTGTATCATGGCCGGCACAGGCGTCGTCGCCGAAGACCTAGAATGCCACATGTTCAAAGAGTAAGTTATATATAGCTGACGGCATGCAACCAATTGCAAGAGATTCAAAGGATAAAGATATTTTTGCCATGTTGAAGTGAATTCGAATTGGAAACAAGCAAAATCTCGTAACATCGTTACATTACTGTATTGCATGGAAAACAGTGAGTTTTTCAAAACAATGAAAAGACAATGGAACATTCCGATGACTGGACCATGACTGGATGTCCATCGTCTAATGCGTCGGTGGCTTTTAACGTATTCGCATAAAACATAAAACCACATTCAAATACTTAGTTTTGCATACCTAACATATCTTGTCTATATATGCGTATTTAACAAAGAGAAGTGTATTAGTAGGAATATTTCCGTGTGTTTCGTTTACTTAATCATTTAAACCTGACTAGTCGATCACGTAAAACTAAATATTTGGTCATATTTAACTGAATAGTTCGGTTATTGATGTTTTGTATAATAAGTTAACTTTGTTTTGCGACATATTTATACTCGTTCACGAACATTTTCTCACGACATTATCACATATTTCTCTTTTAGTGTACTTCATTTAGTACAATCACGGAATCCACGATGTCTTTAAATATCATCACAGTCACCTTAAATATGGGTAAGAAAAGATGGATAATGAATTAGTATTGAGCTCGTGAGATGACTGCTGCGTTGCGTAAGATAGTAAAAACTTTAGAATGTGAAACAACAACGCGACGAAAGCGACCAAAACAAACTCCTTTACCAAACCAATCCTTGGCCGGACCTCGGTTAAGGACGTTAAATCGTAGGTACCTTCGGATTCCCTGTCAATTGGGCAATAACTGTTAGAAAATCCGCTCACCAATTAGTGAGAAACTCGATAAATTACTTTAAAGAAAATTTGTCGTGCATTGTCCATTCTATGAAATTCAATCTAATACAGTTTTGGGAGGGACTTTATAGTTAAGAAGACTTCTACTAAGCCAATTCACCATTTTTCTCGTACCAAATGCAGGCGGTATATCTATAACGTGAGATGTATAACTTGTCCATGTATTTAACAGATAAAGCAAATTTCTTGGGCATCAGTATTGTTGGTCAAAGCGGCAGCCGCGGCGATGGTGGTATTCATGTTGGTTCTGTTATGAAAGGGTAAGTCATGAATTCTAAAACTGTCTGTACCAGTGTTGGTAATACCAAAGTGAAAATGCTGTGCTGAGTGGTTATATTACTACCTTAAAAAATAAGCAGAAACTCGACGTTTCGAGCGAAGGCCCTTCGTCAAGAGTTAGTAGCAAGAGTTAGTAGCTGCTACTAACTCTTGACGAAGGGCCTTCGCTCGAAACGTCGAGTTTCTGCTTATTTTTCAAGGTAGTAATATAACCACTCAGCACAGCATAAGTCATGAATTCATCTTTCGCATGAAAAAAATTCTTGAACATCTATACGGTAATATTTTAGCTTGTGGTATTTAAATAGACTCGTATACTAGCAGCTATTGGGATCCAGACACTCAGAATCACATGGACACACTCAACGTGGAACATTCAATCCACATATATACAAAGAGATCAAACGAGGATGAGAGTGCATGATATCGATAATTGACAGTCGCGCAAACTTGGTTAGCTGTTCTTAATTAATGCTTTCCCAACACTATCATATATTGATTATATTCTACTTAAGTTAAAACATGGTCGAAACACTCATAAAACCTTAAGTTTATAACAATGTAAACAATAGGGCCATTTATACGGGACAAAATAAGACGCGACTTACATAAGACGCGACTTAAATAAGACGCGAGTTTGTCGTATAAAAGGTACAAAATTCTTATGTAAGACGCGTCTTGGATAAGACGCGTCTTACATAAGAACAGGACTTTTAGCTGTTCTTATTTAAGTCGCGTCTTAAATAAGAAATTTTGGACAAAAATTCTAACTACACATGCCCGAAACTTGAAACAACGTAAAATTATTAGCCTTGCATATTCAAACAAAAACAACCGAAACAACATTATAGCTATAGCAAGTAAATAAGAATAAATCCGTAGAGAACCATTTATGCGATAACTCAGCTTATATAAGACGCGTCTTATGTAAGACGCGACTTATTTTGTCCCGTATAAATGGCCCTAATGTAACTCCTGTAACAATACGTGGCTGGCCACTCTCATCAACTCTCAACCCCTCGTTTGACCGGGCATTACATTTATGTTGCGAGTCGATATACAGTAGGCTGACTTAAGGCCCTGTCACACTATTGCGTATCGTACTAGCGTATGCCAGCGTATGAAAAATATCACTCATACGCCGGTATACGCTGACATACGCTAGGGGTACGCTAGGCATAGGTTGTATACGTTTCAAGTACGGTCGCATACGGTGGCATACGGCGAGGCAGAACATTTTTTTTAAGCATGTTCAAATATTTTGTGCGTATCGGACGTATGCTTTATACGATAAGCATACTCTAGTCACACGCTGAATACGCTATAGAGGTACGCCAGATGTACGGTACTCATACGCTGGTATTTCAAAGGATTTTTGTGCGTATGAAAATTATTTCATTAATTTTCATACGCTTCTCTCATACGCAATAGTGTGACAGGGCCTTAAAGCAGGGATGTTAGTGTGTTTGTCAATCATGCATCATCTTTTTCCAGAGGAGCTGTAGCCTTGGATGGCCGGATAGAACCGGGAGATATGTTACTTCAGGTGAACGATGTAGACTTTCAAAATATGAGCAACGACGATGCTGTTCGAGTATTAAGAGAAATGGTCCATAAGCCTGGACCTATCACATTAACAGTCGCAAAATGCTGGGATCCTTCTCCTCAAGGATACTTCACCCTACCTCAGAGTAAGTTGAACTTCGTGTGGAACTAAACAGAAACTAAACTAATTTTATACTAGATAGCTGTATCAGTTACCTAGTTTTATGTAAGGGACTTCCCTTATTACTACAACCTAAAACATACTCTCTAAAATTTAACTAGGAATTTTAACCAGAGTGTTTTAGAGTGTACGTGTTGTCTGGTGCTGTAGGAGGAATTCGTGTTTGGTAGAGTCGAGCTCGAAGCCCTCTTCTTGTATGCAGTGAGGTGAAATTATAATCACACAACAATATATTGCGGTAATCGAAGACACGTGCTCTAGCACTGTGACAACAGCACTTCGACTTTTAACTTAAAAGTATTCTTAATAGAGAGTATGTTTTTAATCGATTCTTGGTTCATTTCACTAACCTATCACATTTCTTGTTTAATAAATAGGCGAGCCCGTACGCCCGATCAACACGGAAGCCTGGGTCCAACAGTTAGCTGCAATGCGAGGTAATATACCTAAAAACAAACATATATCTAAAGTCTAAAAACAAAATTAGAGATTGACATAGAAACAGTGATTTCAACAGTCCTAGTCTGGTCGCCATAGGTTGCATAGGTAGTCAAGGATATAGGCCTGGAATATCACCGTTCATATATGTACGATATTGAGTTGTACGATATTAAGAGTTAAATATTAAATGCAGACGAGCTAGCTCATTTTATTCCGTACTGGACATCTGTAATATTGTATTTAACTATATGGTATACTTTCCTATTACAGAATACCAAGCCAAAGGGATGGTAAACCAATCATTAGGAACTATGACGTCAACAAGTTCATCTTTGACAAGTTCTTTGCCTGAATCTGATCGTAAGTCTTCATTATCAACCTGTAATAATGCAGAACTGTAGATGGGTTCTACTTAGTATTATCGTGCAATATTATAGATGGTTATCAATAGGCAGTTATCAAAATGAGAAATAGTTTTAATTCTTTTCATTTCATGTAGTAATCTTGTAATTAGTGGTAAATAAATAAAAGAGATGGATGTAGGTCAATTAGTCTTTCTCACGCGGGCCCGCACTATCCGCCATTTTTGGGCCACTGTCTTCCCTCGTCAAACAATCTGGACAATTAGAACATTGTGAAAAGCGAGTTCACAAAGTTGTAAGTGTGAACTTACCATTATAAACACGACGACAATTATGAGAATTCGCATCTCGCGGTGTTTACGCTCTCAGCTAGGGAGAACCAGTGCCCCAATGCGGCGGATAAACCGAGCGTGAGAAAGGCTAATTTGCTTGCTTTTTATAAGTGTGAACACTATTGGAGTTGATCACCATAAGGCTTACTGCAGCCAACCAATCGATATGCCTGATTGGTAAGGTACATATTTAGTCTACGATGTGAAAAAGACCTATTCGTACTTTTTAGGAACGCTATCTTCAGAGGAATTATTGCAACAGAGAGATGTTGTTTCGCTGAGCCTCTGAAAGTTGTACATTCCGTATTGGATAGGTGCTTTTTCGCGCCGCTACGGATAGCTAATAGCTATCCGCCCGGTATGGTCTAAACATAGCCTTAAACTACGATGTTTCTTCTCAGGTTTCACCGAGGACAACTACTTACAACTTCATGTTAACAGTGATATGAGCCTCATCGTTAAGGCGTTGGCAAGCACTGATTCCGGCTTGGACGTTCGGGATAGAATGTGGTTAAAAATCACCATTCCAAATGCTTTCATTGGCTCAGACCTTGTTGATTGGTTATTTACTCGTGTCCAGGGCTTCACCGACAGAAGAGAGGCTCGTAAATACGCCTCTGGTCTCCTGAAGGTAAACTAAAGTAACTTTACTTTACTTTATTTTATTTTATTTTATTTTGACTGGATAGCTTTATCATTAAGAACCACCTCGTATTTTTTCGTTCAATGTAAGTACAGGAGGAAACTTAACCAAACTAAATCCCTTTATACCAGACAGCTCGCTCTATCAGTTCTACGTTTTTCTTCCTAGAGGTCCAGTAAAAGCCATCCCTTATTGCTCCAGCATTACTAGAGGAGAATACCTAAACTAACCATATTTACACTAGATACCTTTACCAGTTCTCAACTCCAGTAAAGGTTATCCCATATCGCTCCAGTCAGTCCAGTGTTATTACAGGTGGAAACCTAAACTAAGCTAACCATATTAATAATTTACACTAGATGCCTCTACCAGTTCTCAACACCAGTAAAGGCCATCACTTATCGCTCCAGTGTTACTACAGGAGGAAACCTATAAACTAAACCTATTTGTACTGGATTCCTCTACCTATTGTCAATGATTCTTCCTAGAAGTCCAGTAAAGGCCATCACTTGTTGCCCCAGTGTTACTGCAGGAGGAAGACTAAACTAACAATGCATTGCTACCGTCTTTTGTTAGGCTGGTTATATTCGTCATACTGTGAATAAAATCACCTTCTCTGAACAATGTTACTACGTCTTTGGTGATCTATGCGACAGTAAGTAGACTTTAGCTGTAGTTTACATGGCAAGACAATTTCATCCTGATTTCACCGGGGCTTTAGTTCTCAAAAGCTGACATACGATGCATTTTTGCAGCCACATTCTGAAGTTATCAATTTTGCCTGAGTTCTGTGTTCCTGTTCCCCAAACAAAACAATTGAAGTATTGAAATAGATCGTATTAACCTCTTTCCAAATCTGTTTTAGAAATGGCCACTATGTCGATCAAGGAGCATGATGGGAGTGACCAAGATACATTAGCCCCACTCCCTCAGCCCAACAATTGGGTAGGAAATGTCCCACCTCAGTATTCTGCAGGCTGGCGGCCTGCTTACCAAAATTTAATGCCTCAATCTTTCCCCGACCTCCACCCGTACAACCCCGCCGCCTTCGCAGCCCCCTCTCAGACGGGAAGTGGTAGCCCGCGAAGTGTGAGTAGTGGGTCTCAGAAGAGTCGGGAAAAAGAGCTGGACGCACAGTCTCGAAGCAGTGGGGGTAGCAGTGCCAGTGATAGGAGTGGGAGTAGCAAGGGGGATAGGGCTTCGATCAAAGAACGCCCACCTACTGTCCCTCCGACTGTACGAGATTATGGACGCCTGGACCAAGTACCTGATCACATCGGCGCAAGTAGGAGCAGTTTTCAAATCGCTTTAGCCAACCCTTGTGAGCTATTTGTGGATGTAATGTAGAATGAATATATGGACTAAAGATTGATATTTGGATCGTTGATATTTTAACCACAGATTGGTAATTATCATTGATATTCAAAACCATCAAACGAGTATGTTAGGCATGTATGAATGCGACGCCATTTAGTGGAGCAGATAGTGACGTCATTAATATACAATGAATGATGTCATTGGAAATACACTGAGACAAAGAATGGCATCATTAAAGGAATCTTCCCAAAAGGTTTATCTGAATGAAAAGGATAAATGCACTCAAGAGGATTGGATAAAGTAGAGTGCCAATATCCCGGATGACATATATCAAACCAAGAAATATGACGTCATTGTTATTTATACGTTTGTCCAATGAAGATAATGGTTGCCATGTTGAACATGGCGAGAACACTGCAGTATACTTCATAAAGAAAGAAACACGGTCAGAAAGTATCATACAAAGAATTACGTCATCGGTATTCTAGGAATGACGTCATGGCTCAATAGAAAAGTCATCGAGGATTTTTAAAGGACAGTTATTAATATTGTATATTTCCAATAAGACAATTGCTGTATATATTCAGTCTAGCTTAACCAGGTTCTCCCTTCGCGCTATTGTTCTCACATCTGAGTGCCTTGGCTTGGATGATGTTCAGAATAGCTCAACAAACTATTCACTGATTTGAGTGGTTCCCGCTAGAATTTTGAGTAAGAGGCATTTGAAAGACATAGGCGGTTGTGTGGTACCATAGACAATAGAAGGTTAGGGAACTAGATGCAGACATAATACACCGCATTATCTATGTTTTTGTATTCGTTTATGCAAAAAAATGTCGATTCATCGTCACGTGTGTATTGTCTTTTCGCTATAGCAACCAATAGCTATGTTTTCATTCAACCATTGTGCAATATCACGACTGGGTAGGGTGCGTTCCTTTAGTGCAATCCGGATTTGGATCTTCAAATCCGATTATCGATTTTCAGTTTCATTTAAAGAAATCTTAAAATAGATTCGAATCTGATGAATCCACCTCAACATATGGATTTTTCGGATTCAATCTGAATCTTGATTAGGATTCAACGTTCCTTTTGAGCTTCTGGCCTTCTAGCATGTACCTTGACCCGACCGAAAGGTATAGTGGGACAGAAAACTTATTGTAAAAATGGCGGGAAAACAGCAGGCGAATTCCGATTCTCACAATTCGTTCCATTTGTTTAACGAATCCAAAAAATCCGAATCCTAAAAATCCAAATCTAGATTTACAAAAGAAACGCTGCTTAAATCAACACACTGCTATTGGTTGGTTGGGCGAAAAAACAATACACACGTGACAATGAACCGACCATTTCTTGCATAAACCAAGATAATGAAGTATATTATGTCTGTATCGTGTTTCTTAACCTTATTCTATAGACTATGCTGGTACTGAAGGTACAACTCGCCAAGGGGTCTGACGCCGTCTCTGCGTGAAGATTTTGAAATTTAAACCCTCAAATGGAATTTCCAGCCATTTCGGAGAGTAGTTTTGGGGATGGTGTCCAAATATTTAACGAAGGATATCGTGCAAAATGTATGTTATAGAAACAGGAAGTTTTTCTCTCGACATTCCTATGGTAACGAGGAAATATTTTGGGTAATAATTTCGAGAAATACCGGGGATCGGCTGACGAAATCCTTCCTACTCGCTGACAAACGATGAAACAGCAATTTTGGGATGGCATCTGACAACTCGCTTGAAGCTTATAACTGACGTCCAAATAAAGACTCCTTATATGTGAGAACTTGGTGCAATGGAAGCCTTTATATTTTGCCCTTTGCTGAATTAAAGTTAACTGAAAGTATGGTTCCCATTCTTTTACCCTGTATAGTTGTGTATCCAAGCGTGAATGGTTGATATGAGAACATATTGGATTTTATGCAAAGATATTTTAAAGTATATAAAATCTATGTATATTTAGCATTGTGTCTGTCTTTGCAATTATCTTTTACAGTTGTGAATAAGATTTTACTGAATAAATATTTCTCGACTTCACGAGTGTTTTCAATACTATGCACAACCCAGCTCGTAACCCAGGGTCTTTACCGTGCATGGGCAAATTTGGCTGACGTTTGTTGCGACTCAATTCACAACTTATTGTTCTTGTTTACAAAAGTATAAAATAGAACAATAGTAACTAAGCTTTAGAATTATCTACATAAGAGAATATCTCTTTCACATATTGAATTCTAATATTTAGATACCGTTGTTCCATTTTATGCTTCTGTAAATTAGAACACGGTTAGAACAATGGTAACCAGGCCAGGTGGGTTATTTAAAGTTGTGAACTGGCTACAACAATGTAAATAGCAACAACGTTAGCAAACTTGTATATTGCCTCGAAACTTTTATATCAGCTTTCAGCTCACAAGTTTTCAAACCTCTTATCGTTGAATCACTGAGCTACTTAGATAAACTATTGCATGTGAGACTATCACTATTATCTGTCGTGGTTTCGCCAACATCCGATTATTTCTGATATAATCAAGTAAGAATCCAATTAATGTTGCTTCATACATAAGCCTTAGCTTAGTGACTTGCGTACAAAGCAATGTCTCTGGAAACGTCTAGACTCTATTCCCACGTTCTTTGTAGTTCTTTATCACGGTTGACATTCTCAGCTAAATATCAGGTACTTCAGTTTTCGTTAATTTCATGCATGTTTTACAAATCATGCAAATACATTTATAAACGTAATTAGGTGCACGCAAAATCGCAAATTGAACCGCATCTCTAACCTCCAGTGTCATGCCCCCCCCCCCCCTTTGCTTTTTGCCGAGTAAAGAAAAAAGTTTAATAGCCAGTTGGCAGAGCATTGAGCTAGTATTCCAAAGGTCGTAGGTTCGATTCCCACCGTGGCCAGACATATTTTTCAAGCCTGCCCGGTACGGATATACACTCAGAGTATTAACATCACAAGCATCATATTCACCTTATGATTTAAATACTATAGATTACATTGATATCGAAGGAACTAGACTCGGTTCCGAAATATCACATACTCGAACCGACCTGACCGCGTAGCTCTGTTGGCAAATCATTGCATTTCGGCTGGTATTCCATGGGTCGTAGGTTCAATTCCCACCGTGGCCAGGCATATTTTTCAAGCCTGCCCGTATACACTCAGAGTAACATCACAAGCATCAAAAGAAAACGTGTTTGATATACTCTAATATGGTTACAATCTGACCACAATAGGTTTCAATCACTCCCGTCCCCCCCCCCCCCCCCCCCCC
>CACRXK020005821.1:0-19543 GCA_902702795.2 Paramuricea clavata
CCCCAGGGAAATCTGCACCTCTCCTGTCAGATCAGCATTGATCCGCCCCTGTGCATTACTACGGGGGTCTGGGGGCATTCTCCCCCAGAACATGCTTGAAATTTCAAGCCCCGAAATACCAATTTCTTGCATTCTGAGCACTACGTTCATTCGTTAAATTTATCCTCACAGTACTTGTATTTCGGGGAAAAATGAAGAGAAGTGCTACCACTGCTACGTTATATGGTGATCCGCCGTATTGGTGCTCGAATATTTTCTCGCGTATTCGAAAATCAGTCGTTTTAATATAATAAGTGGTATTCACAACTCAAATATGGAATAGAAAGAGTTTCCTTCAAAGGGGTGCTGGACACCACTAGGGGGGGGGGGGGTATGTCCGCCCCTGTTACCAGTGCAGCGCTCTAATGTTCTTCAATCTTCATTTGACATTTCCGTCAACAAAAATCCTTCATCATTTAGCTCTATCGAGCAGATGGCCAAAGTCTCGAATATTTTTATGTTTTACTTACTTTCTCAAAAGCAGCATGAACCGAGATTGGAGCGACACTAACAAAAATAATACATTTGTGAATAACCATTAATTCAATGCAATTCAGTAGCCGAATGCCACGAGGGTCTCAAAGCGTTCGGTTTTGTGTTATGTCAGCTTTAGAATTTGCAACCCTAAAACAGGCAAAAGTGTTCAAGAATACGTTCCGTAAACATGGGTATACAGTTACTTGCCAAAAGTTTGAATATCTTCAAAAGTCAAAACAGTTAAATATTTTGCACAATTCCGTTACCGACTCACTCAATAAGTTGTTACATGTTTAACTATGCATTTAGTTTAATAACTGGTTAGCAGGATTTCATTTAAGATATTTTAAGGAAAATGTACTGGATAATATTAAGAATATGTTGGGCCTTCGGGGTAACTGTCAGTATGTAGTTGCAAATATCCTTGTGCTTTCCGGACATTCTTTGCCCATTTAGCAACGGATTAAACCAAGATCTTGACAACATTTTTCTAGGAATTTATTCCCAAGTTTTCCAAACAATAATCTCTAGTTCAGCAAATGTCGTTGGTAATTCCTTTGCTTACTCTTTTCTTGTGAACCATCCATAAATTCTCTATTGGGTTGAGTTTAAACCTTTTTGCTGGCACCTCAATGGTTCTCACGATTCTGGTTCCTCATGTTACGGAAAGGAATAGGACAGCATGGTCAACATTTTTTAAATATTACCGTAGGTTAAAATAGCTGAAATGAAATCATGCTAACCAGTTATTAAACCGAATGCATATTTGAACATGTAACATCTGTAATGGATTTTGCAAAATATTCAAATTTTTTAGCTTGTTTTCAAACTTTTGGCAAGTAACTGTATTTTCTTTACGACATTCTTACATTTCAGGTTTTACAATGCCTTTTTCTTCTTTCGCCCAATCTCGATACGTTTTACAAGCCAATAGAAGACTTTCAGTCCCACCACTTGTCGTCTGGAGGAAAAACACACTGTGGGTAAGATAAAAGTGTATGTTGACAGGGGAGGGGAAGGGAGCTTTAGTCATAGCCGTGAGCTCTATATACATCTGGAGCGAGAATTTCAGTCATTTGGTCTATGAGAAAAGTTAAACCAAGAATGCGGAAACTGACGTCCAATATCTATGAATGTTGTAAACAGTTTTAATTCCATTCCCCCCAGCTAATTCCAGTTTTCTTCTGACGGAATTTCTAATCAAGCTATCAGCTCATAAAACCTTAACATTATTCTTAATTCGAAGTTAACGCGCACTTTATAGCCACAAGCCGTGGTTATAAGGTGTGCCGAAAACAGGCGTACATTATAGCTAGCTACAAAACCGTATCCATAAGGTATGCCCAAAGAAAGCGTACTTTATAACCACACACTTTATAACCACAAACGTACTTTATAACGCAATCTCCACATGCAAAAACACTTTTGTAAATAATACCTAAATTATACATGGCATTGCAGTATGAGATGACAACATTTCCTTCAAGATGTAAAGAAGATATTCTGTTCAAAAATTCCCGATAGTGGTGTTTCTGGCGCGGCCGGACATTGGGTACACAAATTTAAACACCACTTACCGTCCCACAGGCGTCGGGTCCTCCATTAAACATCCCCACACACATTTGAACAATTTCAGCCTCCATTTTACGAACTGAAAGAAAAGATTACGACTTTGCGCATTTCATTCTGAAAGGTGATCCTTTATTTCAAGATTTTGGGCATAACACTAAGGTTAAAAGTTTCCTAACTAGCCTAGAACTTATTCTATTTGGGTAAAATTAATATCCCTGGTCAAATTTCCTGGTTATTTTAACCCTTTTGGGACCTGGCCTGTTCATATGAGCCCGGGGTTTGCGGGGAAGCTCGCGTGAGTGTGATAAATTATTTCTGTGTTCATATATCAGTCTTTTTATCCCACCTACAGTATAATATCCACCCTCGGTCGTGGCTAATGGGGGATGGACTAGAGGCAGGTTTTCAAGATGGCCGCCAGTTTTTAAGATCATTTGTAACAACACTAAACCTTACTCTCACCCACACCTAACCCTAACCCCCACACTCACGCTAATACTAACGCAAACTCTCATTTCAATTTTGGAACCTTCTCGTCCATCCCTTTTAGGCATTAGAGAGGTTAAGATTGACGTTTACGGCAGACCGGTAGCCGCTAGAACTTCAAGTCGTATTTTGAGATCAACTGTAAACTGTTGGAAGTCATAGGACAATTTGTGCATTAAAATTGAAGAATGAATTGACTAAAAACCTGTCGAAACCTTCGGAAACTTGTAGAACTTACCTTCAAATACGAATTGAAGTTTCTCGCTTGCGGTTAGGCCACATAAAATAAATTCCTTGATTCTCATCACTACACTTTGAAAATGTCGAAGAGGCGGGAGGTTTATATTTTATATTTATATAATTTATATATCAATAAATAAAAATGTCACAAACTGAAATAAACATATTTCTCCACGAACAATGACTGCACCCTTGAACTGAATGCGAAGTTCCGTTAAAATGCAATGAAATTTCTTTCAAGGTTCTATTTGTTTGAAATTGGCAGTCTAAAATGGCACTAAAACCCCAATATAAAATATAAAAAACTTAACTGTCTTGGAATATTTTGTCTGGCGGTACATTTATATTGTATAACGAAATATAAAAAAATTTCACGCGGCTCTCAAAATACAGTCGGGCGGTGATGAGAATCAAGGAATTTATTTTATGTGGCCTTACCAGTCTGCCGTAAACGTCAATCTTATAACCTCTCAATTACCATCCAGCCTGGGTGGGACGACATTATGTAAACATGGCGGTCTTCGAAATATTTTTGTTGTAATTAAACAAACTGCATCTTGTATTACGACTTTAATAATATCTGTTTAGGACTATTGATGTTTATATTTTGTTTCTATTTTCCAACTACGACGTTCAATGCTATATTATAGCTCAAAATCGGCCAAAATGTCCATCCCGGTCAGGTAGGATAAAGTCTTCATATGGAAAATTTTATCCCACTAGACTGAGATGCCACCTAGCGCAAGATGAGATCTCACCAAGCCGGGTTGTCTCGTTTCTCGTGTGAACACAAATTGACAGTACAATCGACTCCGTCTCGGGAAACATTGAGACTCTTGGGAAAACAAAACTAACTATTTGCATCGAGAGCAGACAGTGTATATGTGATATTCATCTTGAATGCTCACCTCCTGGGAAAACATCCGGGTGAAGTGGATTTGACCATGTGAATCGTTTATAAGCCTAGAAAACAACAAGAATGACTTGGCTAAGATTTACTGCAAAATACATATCATACGCATTTATTTTTAAAGCAGGAGGGTAAAAAATACAGCATATTTATAAGAATTTTTCATAATAAAAGTGTTATTGAATCTGTTCGTTTTACATAATGGTGGGTGAAACTTTGGGACAACGTATGATTTAAGGATTTAAGGGTGGTAACAGCTAATGTAATTTATGATCACTATTCTTAACGAGTTTATCAAATAACTAATTTTCCATTGATTGTCTTCGATTATATAATGACGGAAGATTTTTTTTCTGCAATGCCTCCCTATAAATAGATTGAAGTCTGCTACTGTAGGTTGAGTGACAATATGGGGTATACTGTATACAGCACAAGTTCGGCAACTAAGTTAGACGTCGGACGTAATTGTTCTGTGCCAAATATACAAGTACACTATACCTGGGGGCAACTACCCCCTCCTAGTGAGTGACATTGGACATTATTAATTACTGGCTTATTTCTTTGCTTGTTTATATTTTCATTTGTTGTTGGCTGATATGATGTGTCGAATCAGAAAAGAACTGTCCAATATAAACTGCCCCATTTCCACTCAAGAAAAATTTCCACGGCCAGAAAATTTTCCGGAATTTTATTGTTAAAAGTTGAAAATTTTCAACGTGAAATTTTATTGCGACACAAAATTTGTGTTGGCCAATCACATTTTATAAAATTTTCCCTTTTTTTAAAAATTATCATGAGTGAAAATGGGCCATAACGGACCTCTGTCAAAACATCAGTGAGTTCCTTTCCGCCGTGATAAACTGTCCCAGATACTTTTCCAGCGGCCCAGTCAATTTTACCTGGAACGACAAATTACGTCGGTTACACACGAGCTATTTTTCTATGACAACACTACTAAAAATCCCCACAAATTTACTCAATTTTTGCAACAAAGATACACTTTTCTCAATTAAATGAGTAAATTTGCTCATAAATTTGAGTAATATTATTCAATATTTTGAGTCACTGTGCATCGTGCATTATTTTGCTCCCGGTGTTGAGTCAAATGTTTTTATGCACTGGAGTTTTCATTTGCCGAGGTTTTTTGCTCGTATCTGTACCTATTTGGCAACTCTGCCAGGTTTTTCTATCACAATAAGTAGGCCTACATCCGTTCATAAGTTAGTATGCTAGCTTTCGAACAAGACAGTGCACATGTCATAGAAAGAATTGGCAAACGTTTAATATTTTGCTCGCTTATATATGCGTCAGCAAAGAAGATTGAGCACTTGCGTGCGGTTGGTCAGCGATCTATTGTTGTAAGTAACACATACAGTTAGCAAATAAAACATGCCACACGAAAAAGTCTTATAGAAAACTTGCTTGTCTGTAACTGCCTTCAGTAAACTGAGGTTTATACAATTACATTACGATTCCGTATATCAAAACACAATTTAGTAGTTAAGCATTCGGATTAGAGAGGTGACTCTATTAGAGAGGTGCCTGTATTAGAGAAGTGTTTGGATTAGAGAGGTTCCTGTATTAGGGAGATGTATGTATTAGAGAGATGCATTTATTAGAGAGATGTCTCTATTAGGGATGTCTGTATTAGAGAGATGTCTGTATTAGAGAGGCGTATGTATTAGAGAGGCTTATGGATTAGAGATGTCTGTATTAGAGAGGTATCTGTATTAGAGACTAATAGAGAGGTGTCTGTATTAGAGAGGTGTCTGTATTAGAGAGGTGTCTATATTATAGAGGTGTCTGTATTAGAGGGGTGTCTATATTATAGAGGTGTCTATATTATAGAGGTGTCTGTATTAGAGAGGTGTCTATATTATAGAGGTGTCTATATTATAAAGGTGTCTGTATTAGGGAGGTGTCTATATTATAGAGGTGTCTGTATTAGAGAGGTGTCTATATTATAGGGGAGTCTGTATTAAAGAGGTGTCTATATTATAGAGGTGTCTGTATTAGAGAGGTGGCTATATTATAGAGGTGTCTATATTATAGAGGTGTCTCTATTATAGAGGTGTCTGCATTAGAGATGTGTCTATATTATAGAGGTGTCTGTATTATAGAGGTGTCTGTATTAGAGAGGTGTCTGTATTACAGAGGTGTCTGTATTAGAGAGGTGTCTATATTGTAGAGGTGTCTATATTATAGAGGTGTCTGTATTAGAGAGGTGTCTATATTATAGAGGTGTCTGTATTAGAGAGGTGTCTGTATTATAGAGGTGTCTGTATTAGAGAGGTGTCTATATTATAGAGGTGTCTGTATTAGAGAGGTGTCTATATTATAGAGGTGTCTGTATTAGAGAGGTGTCTATATTATAGAGGTGTCTGTATTATAGAGGTGTCTGTATTAGAGAGGTGTCTATATTAGAGAGGTGTCTGTATTAGAGAGGTGTCTGTATTATAGAGGTCTCTATATTATAGAGGTGTCTGTATTATAGAGGTGTCTATATTAGAGAGGTGTCTATATTAGAGAGGTGTCTATATTATAGAGGTGTCTGTATTATAGAGGTGTCTGTATTAGAGAGGTGTCTATATTATAGAGGTATCTGTATTATAGATGTGTCTATATTATTGAGGTGTCTGTATTAGAGAGGTGTCTGTATTAGAGAGGTGTCTGTATTACAGAGGGGTCTGTATTAGAGAGGTGTCTATATTATAGAGGTGTCTGTATTATAGAGGTGTCTATATTATTGAGGTGTCTGTATTAGAGAGGTGTCTGTATTAGAGAGGTGTCTGTATTAGAGAGGTGTCTGTATTAGAGAGGTGTCTGTATTAAAGAGGTGTCTATATTATAGAGGTGTCTAAATTATAGAGGTGTCTGTATTAGAGAGGTGTCTGTATTATAGAGGTGTCTGTATTAGAGAGGTGTCTGTATTAGAGATGTGTTCGCATTGAAGAGCGTCTGTATTAGAGAGATTCAACTGAATAATAGCTTACCTAGTTTTTCATATTTATCGATTTCCTTCATAAGTGCTTGTTGGCCCATCCCCTTATCTGGAAGCTGAACGAATGATACATAATCTCTTAAACCTGCGTTCCATTACGTACATTTTTTGCGAGGAAGCAAATCTACAGGAGCTGTTGCGAAAAATCCAACTGTGGACCTTCTGGTAGGAATCGAACCGGCGACCTTGTGATTCCGGTGCAGCGCTCTAACCAACTGAGCTACAGAAGCCAGTTGTCGAGCTTTAACAACAAGCTCTTGTATATATACCAGGGTGCTGCCATGTGTAGGTTATGGGTAAATATCAAGATTTTGTGGCATCTCGACCGATTGAACTAGTGTTAAAGGATTTTATGGATGAAAATTTCGAGTGTAATTTATTTTATACCTAACAAGGAGTAGCTGCGAAAAATGCAACTATAGGCCTGCAGAGGTGGAAAATGTTTCTATCTTTCTGGGGATCTGGGTTTAGGGCAGAAAATTGTCTGTAAAAGATTACGTTATTCTGGTTAGGTCTTAATAAACGCTTAAAATCTATACTTGAAATTTCCATTTACAAAATCCTTCCGCATCAGTTCAATCGAGCCAGATGTAAAAAAATCGCTAATCGTTTGGCCCACAAAGCTGCATGACACTGAAAACAAACAATATTTTGGCCACAGTGGTTTGTATATTTTTTCGATACGTTTTAGTATGATAATTTACATTACCTTGGTATGATAGTGTTCATTGTTCTTGCTTATCCAGGCTTTATTCATATCATCTTTCGCCTTTTGCAATTCTGCATTTATCTGACAAACAGTATAGAATGTTTTTACGAAATTGAACAACATACTCACATCTTACTTAGGAAGCGCTTAATATTTATGACGGGGGGTGGCATGCCGAAGAGAAAATATTTTCCTTGGTGAAAATTTTGCTCATCCAACCAATAAAAAGTGAACAAATCTCAAATATCAATTAAAAAATAAATACCCACCCTGGTCAAAAACGTTACAAAAGGATACTATGCTGTTGTCACACATATCCTTTACCACTCTGTAAGATGAGTTTTGATAACTGCTTGTGCAATTGTCTGCAGTTTAAAGTTTCATGTTGTCTGCATATGCACTTTTTTTGGAGACACCATTTGCCTCCTGACAAATTGGAAAATGATCAAGATAGGCTTCGTGTAAACACAAACGCCGTTACATTTTTTGTACCGCTTGCAAACCAAGCATCTCAGGTATCAAAACAGTGCGTAAATTGGAATGCTTTTTGTTTAAATTTCTTTGCTCTATTGACTATTTGAAATATTTTGGGTTTGCATGAGTGCTAATTTAATTTCTAAATACCTGTAACGGCGTCGTGCGAACACACGTAAATTCTGCCCTCATTATCACCCCACCTAAATATTTTACTCTGTCTAATGCCAGACTATTTTACTCGTCAAAGGGAGAGTACTCAATGGGTTAAGGGGGTTTTCAACAGGGGAATTATGATTTGTACAGAGCTACAATACTAGAAATTCAAGTTCATATCAATCCCATGCATGTAAAACAAATACTAAACAGTTTGCAATTCCTTTCCATGAAAGGTCCCAAAATCTGAAGTAGAATGCTTATAAGTTCTTATTAGAAAGTTCTTTAATTCAATTATAACACAAGAACAAATATAACACTGATTTCTCTTCACCCTTAACAATAACAAAATAGATCAACTTGTAATCTAACTATTTATCACTTAGCTACCTTAAATTTTCACGAGGAGACATCCGATCTACAAGCCTTTGGTTTTAGGATGCCCCCCCCCCCCACTTATATCTATGTACATAATTTATATGTGTGCTCACTAAACTCAATGTAGTGTGGCAAATCAGAGATAATAAATATGGTAATAAATGAACCTATGAACCTATAGCATCAGCAAATATACAATGATTAAAATACCTTCTCTTTTAAGAAAGGGAGACGTCGAACTGTTTTGAAAAAACCTTTTTTCATCCTTGTTATAAAACCTAATATAAATAATACGCAACAGTTAGTACAGGTGGGTCAAAATGATTATTCTGCGATGTTTTTACGAATTTCACTGCAAAAAATGAATATTCGCCTTCGGCTCAGTGAATATAGGCTTGTGATCACCTCGCCTTCGGCAAAAATTGTTAATTTTTATATAATGTAATTTTGTACTGATCATGATTCTACCGTATTTAATTAAAAAAGTTTCAATACAGCACAATACAAAACAATTGTCTAACATATCAAATTACAACCGATTATATTTGGCCAATGAAAATCGCTACAAAAATCTAGTCCGAAGTTAGGCCTATAGGCCTGGCTTAGGTTCGCAGTGTAAACACGGTTTAACAGTACACACGTAAAAACGCACAAGTTGTTATAGATCTGCAAACAAGTTGTCACAAATCTGTTCACAAGCTGTCAACAAGTTGTGTTCGCACTGCTTGTTCCCAGTTGTTGTAACAAGTTTGGAACAAGATTGATGGCATTATCAGACTCGTAGCAAAGTTATTCTAACAAGTGTGATACAGTCATGCTATAACAAGAATGTTAAAAGGTTGGCAACATAAGGTTGCAACAATATTGTTCTATCATGATTGTACCGGACTTGTTGAAACAACCTTGCAACAAGTACGATAACATCAACAAGGTTATTACAAGTTGTTAACAGCTTGTTCCAAACTTGTTGACATCTTGGGACAATCAGTGCGAACAAAACTTGTTGACGGCTTGGCAGACTTGAGCAGTTGCATTAACCGCGCGCGCGAGTCGTGTCGTTACCGGACTTTCAAGTCGGGCTAGTACAATTTGTGTCACAAGGTGGCATTCTGTGCATGCGCAAACAGCCAAAATGAACAAAGCAATTCGACGCAGATATAAAATAATCGACTTAATCATACAGTACGCACGTTTGCAGACTCAAACATTGATAGCAACTTAATCTCTAGCTTACCTTCATCTTGACAAAATATCCAGGAATATAACCATCGTAGTATCTCTACGCCAACCCAGACACAAAGGCAGATAAACACGGTGTTTACGACAATCTATGAATATAAAATAAAACACTCTGATTACATTTCCTGCTTAAAAAACATTGGCAATAAAAAATTAGTTGGTCTCATTTAAAAAAATTCTTGAATTTATATATTAAACTCTATAGTACCGATTTGTCATATCTTGCTTAGTTCCCGAAATATTTACACCGAAATTAATGAGCTGTCCGCCCAGGGTGTTAGCCAGGCGGCCGTCCGACCGTCCTGCGGACGGCCACTTCTGAATTCGGACGGCTAAATTTTAATGGACGGCCATGGACGGCCTAAAGGAATATTTTCTTTGAATAGCAATTTACAAGCTTTGTAATATTTCTTGAATACTTCGAATTGTTGTCATCTGCTGTTTACTTTACTTATGGTGTATGTTTTCATACTTTTTCGAAAACACATTGAATATGGCTGAATTGAAGTATCGACAAAGCCGCCATGTTTTTGTAACCATGTTGATGATTCTCGCATGAAGTATCAAGGAGAATAATTTGAAAGCGCTGTTTTAAAAAACAGCAATCCCTTTATCTCTCGAGCGCCATGTGCTTTAGAGTTACAGTAAATATCGGCGATTGATAAAAAATAACTAAACATTACACTGCTGTATTGTGTTCTTCATTATAGCATATACTGTACATCGTAGTGATCTAACGGTTCATACCATACGTGTGCTTTTACTAATTTAATGACGGAAATGTGCATTTAAAACTAAAAGTAAAAAGGTTCAACGAATAGAACACCACAATTCCACAACAACAAAAAATTGCGGCCACGCCCAAAAACATGTGACCACACCCACAAAATTATTTCGGACGGCCACTTTTGAAATCCTGGCTAACACCCTGTGTCCGCCATCTTGGACTAAATCTTGACCTCATTAAACTATGGGTTTGATGACGTCAGGAGTTGGGTTAATCATATAAAACTACTCCAGAATGACCGAGAAACAATCCAAAATTGTTTGACATGTTTTTAATCATTTCTAAATTTCAGACAGCAACCAGAAACAAAGTTTTGGACCCATATTGTTCGCTAATACTCTCAAGAAAAAAATTAGCGTGATACTTGACGTAAGGCCACATAAAAAAAAATAGTTGGTTAGCGTCCCCGCCCGCCCACAAAAAAGGCCCAGCTCAGGATTTTTTTTTAATTTTTTATTTATAAAAAAACAACTTTTATTGATCAACGGACTCTAATGTATGTAGTATTTCTGTTGACTGTAGTCAATTGTGTTAATAATTTGCGAAATTGCGGGCGAAAATGACGGTATGAATCATATTTTGAAATATATAAAAAAATATCTGTACTGCGCAAGAAAATCCAGTTTCGGACCTAACAGTGAGGAAAACCAAGGCGTTAAAAATTAGTAAAAATTTAAAAAAAAAGCGCCCGCCCGCTCACTTTTTGGCAAAAGCTAAGGACGCTAACCAACTATTTTTTTTATGTGGCCTAACATGCATATCCTCAATAATCCAAGATGGCGAACAGCTCACTTTTTTCAGTCGAAATATTTTGAAATAGAGTTTAATGTATAGTTTGAAGAGTTCTTTCAAATGAACTAAACCAATTTTTTATTGCCAATGCCTTTAATATTCGAGGGATCTGGTTTAAGACCCTGTCAGACTATTGGCATTCCGTATGAGAGAAACGTATGAGAAGTGTATGAAATTACAAAAATCCCTCGAAATGCCAGCGCATGAGTACCGTATATCTGGTGTAACATACAACATATGCCTAACGTACCCCTAGCGTATGTCAGAGTATACCAACGTGAGTGTTATTTTTCACACGCTGGTATATGCTAGTACGATATGCAATAATGTGACAGGGTCTTTATTTTGACCACGACGTCCTTGTTAAAATAACCAAACTACAGTATGTGCTGGCCAGGGGCCCCTGCATGGATATTTATCTACCTAACGTAGTTACGTATTGTTACCTATACTCGTAAATATGATCATATAACTGCAGTTTTCACCTTGGCTACCTGTATCCTATACGGCACAATTACTTTTTTAAGATATTATTGCGAGTTTCTAAAGCACTAAATGGTTCAGCTCCTAGTTACATTATCTGATCTTCTCACGCGAGCTTCCACACAGAAACTGCGAATACTTATGATTTATATGTGGTTTACAGGTATAAACTATTATAAAACTCATTAATAATTCATGAAGAAAACACAAAGAAAAATCATAAGCGTGTCGTATCTGTATATGTGATACAGATTCATGTTGATTTACATAAACTTTAACTTTGATTTTCTCGGCTTAGACAACGTTTATTTTTAAAATTACTTCGCCAATGAACTCATAAGATGAGTCGTTTTTTAAGTCATTTACAACATTCGCGTCCGTGTTGTATCGGATATACAATATCCGATACAACACGGCCGCTCATGTTGTAAATAGTATATATAGGTACTTATAAACTGGCCGTTGAGAAAGATCGTGACTCTATTTTTACGACCATTACGACAAGTTTGTGTTCTAAAACAAGAGATCACCGTGGTGACCTGTTTCTGCTCCAGTGGTAAGGTCGTATTTGATAGGCCTACATAACCAGGAGCAGTTGCAAAAAATGGCAGGTCACCTGGCAAGAATTGAACCTACGATTCCAGTGCATCGCGCTGACCAAATTGCAAATTCTTGTATATGTATATACCAAGGTAATAAGAGTGTAAGATTCATGGGTAAACTAAAGATAAGTTTTTTTGAAGAATTACTAAATTTAATGTTGAATGGTTTTGAGATGGACAACCCTCTTGAACATTTTTCTGTGGTATACTTCTTTCCAGGGTGTCCACCCGCTGGTGAAGGTGAAATTCAAAGACTTTTCCAGGACTTTCAAGGCAATCTTTCAGTAAATTCAAGGACCTAAAACTGGGAAAAATCTTTGAAAATGGCACGGATTTGCTTAACTTTAGGTTAAGGAAATGAATTCCAGGACCTTCAAGGACTTCTGCTGACTTTCAAGGACTTTCCAGTCCTGGAACTTTTTCCAATTCAAGGACGTTCCAAGATTTTCAAGGTCCGCGGACACCCTGTCTTTCACAATTTAAATTCAGTACCTGCCACGGTTCCAACCCTCGACACCAGCGATGTATATGTCTTCTAGCTTCCGCAAGATAAAACACAAATGTCCACTAGAAACGAAAAGCATTAAAAGACGTTAGCTATGTATTTGTCATGTCAACAGCAGATCTATGTTACTATGTAAATGTTAGTAATTGACTGATAGTGCCACAACCAGAAATTACAGATTACCGATTAATTGCGTGCAATGACCTTTTGTGTACAGTAAAAGTCAGCATATAAAACCTAGATTTTCTAAGTTAGCCACATGGTGCTTACCAGAAAATTAGGCTAAACAGGTTCATAAACAGGTTCATTACTTTCTTAAGAGAAAAGCGACTTATTTTAGGGAGGGATAGTGTATGATTTATATAAATTATGCACAAATGATCTAAAAAATACCGATTCTGATTGCCTACCATGCAATAAGGCAAAAGTCGGTCTGATAGATGTAGATAAAACTTTATTTAAACACGCTATAACCCCTTCAGCATTTGCTGATTTCCAAGAGGGGCGTGATGATAAAATATATACAATAGTTACACTTACATATTAAATTTTACAATTAGTTAAATCATGGTTAAATGGCGATTATTGGTCAATCACTAATAATGTGTATAAATATGGCATTAGACAAACTATCAGAAAAGCCAATGCTTCGTTACCTAATGTAGTTAGAACTTAAGTTGTTACATTGCTTCTGCCGAGCAAAAAATCAGGTCAGCAAATATTTTCTCCCCTTGCCTTTAAGACGACAGAAATTTCCTCTGTAGGGGGCGTGTGGATCTTTTTTGGGATGATGCACAATAATTTCACACTGTGCAGGGAAGCATTCGCTGCCCATGGCCAAAACTTTAAGTTCGAACAGCTTTTCTCGGACAATGGACAAAGTAAAATGTTTCATATCTTTTTTAGCACGATGTATTGTGGCTGTTCATGTCATATTTTAGTCCACACTGCAATGCATCTACAACTGAGTATAATATCTACCAGTCCTAATGCATCAGTAAATTATGGTGCACTGTTATGCTTCTGCCATGTTATACGAAGGTGATTTAGATTTTATACTGGTAATTAAATCTTACAGATTGCTGCAGCAAAAAATGATGGGAAAGTGTTGTTTATCAATCTTTGATTTCATGGCATGATGTACTCAGGTGAATATGATGCTTGTGATGTTACTCTGAGTGTATATCCACACCGGGCAAGCTTGAAAAATATGCCTGAACATGGTGGAAATCGAACCTACGACCTTTGGAATGCTAGCCCAATGCTCTGCCAACTGAGCTACGCGGTCTGGTCGGTTCGAGTATGTGATATTTTGGAACAGAATCTGGTTCCTTCAATATCAATGTAATCTAATAATCATGATTTTTTTCTGTGTTGGTGTAATGTACTCAGGTGAATATGATGCCTTGCTTGACTTGCATAATCATCACTAGACAGAATTTTTCATGCAGAATCTGCTTAGACAAAGAAAGTGCTCTGGAGAACCTATTGTATGCACACTCTGTATTTACACTGTAATAAACAAGTGTGTCAAAAAGTACAGTACCAGTCCAGTTGCTTTAGTATATATTCTTGTACTGGCGATGATAACAACTTTCAGTGAAAATTATTTGTTGGAGTACACTATAGTTTGACAGGGCTGCAAATTACTGTGGGACATCTGACAATGTCCAACTAAATTTGGCAAATGTCCGAGCAAAAGTAATTTTGATCGGACATTGGTCAGATCACAAAAAAAATTGTCACATTATACATTTTTTTGTTGTGACAAAATCCGATTGCAAATTCACTCAATTTGCATTTTGCAATAAAATTTACGAGGCATTCTAGCATTTTACTTAACGTTGAGCCGGAATGGCTATACATACTTGTCTCGTGACTTATATAATATATATCTTGTGACGTATATATGTCCGACCAAATTTAGTGGTGTTGGTTTTTGTCCGACCAAATTCAAGTTATGTCCGACCAAAATTAAAAGTGATCGGATAAATGTCCTGTCAAGTCAAACATTTATTTGCAGCCCTGGTTTGAGCGATGATATTTTATCCTGTGGTCCAATCAGAGGCAGCCCATTAAATAGCTAGGTGTGTTAAATATTTGACAAAAATATTCAAGCTTTTAATAAAACTGTTTAAAGGCAAATTTCAGTCTTTTGAGTGGTGGTTTTTAAGGCGCATTTCAGCCCTTTTAATTGAAAAAACTAACTAGGAAAATCGGTTAAGAATCATTCAAGATCAGCAAACTTAATATGTTTTTAACATTTTAAAACATTTTTAAAACATTGAGTTCACTGATCTTGAATTATGTATAATTGATTTTTCTAGTTAGTTTTTTCAATTAAAAAAGGTGAAATGCACCTTATGAAACCAGCTGAAAAAGCATTTTCATATGTCGAAACACAATCTCATTGGCCGTCGGTTTTTTACAGCCAATGAGATTGTGTATTTGTTACACGAGAATGCTTTTTCAGCAGGTTCCAAGCATCCAGCATATTATCATCAAAACATTAAAAACATTGAAGAAATTGACTAAAATGTATTTTTTTTCGTTTTAGGAATTCAATTATTTTGCAAAAATGATGCAACAACTATTGTAGACTCAAGTTTTTGTTATTATTTTAGCGTTTAGTTGTTAAAATATTTTGAGTATTTTTCGATAGTTTAAGGTATAGCAATTTTGGTTTGATTTATTTGCCAACCTTGGGGAATAATAGACTGTCAACTTAATAGTAGGCAATGCGTGTCGTCGCTCGCAGCACGCAACCAGAACTGCAGAAATGCATTGTTATCTATAAACATTTTCACCATATTAAACAGTTTTATTAGTATTTTAGTCAAATATTTAACATGCCT
This sequence comes from Paramuricea clavata, assembly GCA_902702795.2. Classification (NCBI taxonomy): domain Eukaryota; kingdom Metazoa; phylum Cnidaria; class Anthozoa; order Malacalcyonacea; family Plexauridae; genus Paramuricea; species Paramuricea clavata. Next base: position 15,706 of record CACRXK020005821.1, read on the forward strand.
AGCTGTTGGGCTGCCTATGGTCCAGTTGGTATATTTGTGACCTGGTGAGTCACATTACGATCAACATGCACATCATCAATAAACTGTGAATTTTCCAGACAAGCTTTTGTCTTGGAAAAACCAGGTTACCGCAAGCATAGTTTGGCGGTAACCCAGTTTGGTTTCCACCACATTCAATTTTCAACAGCCTGAAAATGGCCATTTTATTGTCTTTAAATTCCCAGTCCAACTTATACATCAACGTCACATGATAAAAATTTGGCAATCATTCCACAGAAGCTTTCCAAAGTAAAAATTGTAAAAAGTTTGGCAAAAACAAATTTTGATGACAGTTTCCAAAACTCATGCCCTCCAAATTGTCCTAATATTAAAACAACTGTATTGAAACAGCCAACGTCAGTGAACAATTGCAACGTAATTGCAACAGTGTAATTAAATTGGTGCATTTTTCAAACTTACGCAAATCTCGTTCCAATGTAAATATTCGGGTAAATGCGGCTCCACAACGCCAAGAAAACGTTCCCAATATATTTCTAGATATTCTAAAGCCATATTTGAAAAGAAAATACTAAAATTTCCACGAGAAATGCATGAAAATTACAGAAAAACACCGAGATATCACGAGTTTATATCATAATCACCCACTGCTAATATATGAAGGACAAAGTTCAACACAGCGCAACCTGAGCGCAACCTGCGATCAGGCGTTTTCTTAATCAGTGATCTCTATATATATTTGGAAAATCTGGAGCAAGAATGGACCATTCCCCCAATTAACCAAAATTTTGATCTCAACAAGTCTAGACAAAATTCCATCATAGACATCATAGCATGAAAAAGCATCACAAAATTAGTAATATACTAATATTCCAAAGTTTCGTTGCGAAATGTTGTAAAATGCGGATAATATAGCCTTGCGAAATTTGCAATTTTCAGTCATTTTTGATTACAAACGGGAAATGGTTACCACTTTTCCAAAATTTTGATCTTAACTAGCCTAAACAAAAATTTCATCACAGCTTGAAAGAGCATCACAAAATTAGTAATATCCCAAAGTTTCGTTGCAAAATGTTATAAAATGTGGATAATATAGCCTTGCGAAGTTTGTAATTTTCAGTCATTTTGTATTACGCACAGAAGTGGTAACCATTTCCCGTTTGTAATCTAAAATGACTGAAAATTGCAAACTTCGCAAGGCTATATTATCCGCATTTTACAACATTTTGCAACGAAACTTTGGAATATTACTAATTTTGTGATGCTCTTTGAAGCTGTGATGGAATTTTTGTCTAAACTTGTTCAGTTCAAAATCTTGGTTAATTTGCATGGGGAATGGTCCATTGTCAAGGGTGAATTAACTTCGTAAATAGTTTTCATCATAGACGGATTTTCACATTTTGCTTGGGAGGGAGAGGCGAGTGACGGGGCGCGTGGCGCCGCCGAAAAAGGTGCAGCACGGGTCTAGGGGCACAGCTGCTAATGGGGCAAGAGGGGCGAAGCTCCCAGTGGCGGCGCAAGGCGGCAAATACCCCCCATTTTGCCCCCCCTCCAAAAAAATTATTAGTCACTGAAAGCGACTAAAGGCTACACAAGCGTTTTGTCGTTATCGGAAAATGTATGGCTTATAAGTTGTTATTACTCATTAGTGAATGCGCGTATACTTGAAACTGTCTTTTACAGTTTCAATATTAGTTTGTCAATCCCTAAATTGTAAAACTTGCCAATACTCCAATAATACGTTTCAAAAAAGACAAAAAGCTTTAGTTTTGCAAAGTTAAATTATCAAACGTGTAAAGGCCCACACAGACCGGATGCGATTCGGCAACGCGAATTTTCAGTTTTCAAAAACAAATAAAACCGTCAACGGATAAAAAAATATTAAAGTTAAATGTCATTGAAAACAGAAAATTCGCGTCGCGTTGCCAAATAGCGTCCGGTCTGTATGGGCCTTAAGGCACTAATAAGATGAAAGTATCACGAATAAATCACATCGCATATATGGGGGGCGAGTATCCAGGGGGCGATATTCCTGGGGCATTCGCCCCTCTTGGGGGGGCGATATTCCTAGGATATTCGTCCCCCGGGGGAGTTTGCCCCTCAAATGCCCCCCAAATTCTGAAGCCTGGCGTCGCCACTGGAAGCTCCCAAGAGGTTTTTAGTCTATTTTAGTTCAAAATCTTTATTTTAATCACACTGTCCCAGACTCTGCCTACGCCACTGATAAAGGCTGATGTTCAAACAACCCTCTTTGTAAAGACATCAGCGCCAATCTTTTATAGGGTCAGGCTTTAATCAATGTTATTTCGAATTCTTTTCTTCAGTTCATTTGCATATTTAGCGATAGAGGTTCCAGGATGTACTATTTCAATCCGACTATGAGGGCTGGACTAGACTTCAAGTCTGCGCAATTGACATTTGCGTAATAGACTAAATTTTGAACTAAACAAGTCTAGACAAAAATTTCATCACAGCTTGAAGGAGCATCACAAAATTAGTAATATTCCAAAGTTTCGTTGCAAAATGTTGTAAAATGCGGAAAATATAGCCTTGCGAAATTTGCAATTTTCAGTCATTTTAGATTACAAACGGGAAATTGACAGCCCCAAACCCTTCGGGGCTGTCAATTTCCGGTTTGTAATCTAAAATGACTGAAAATTGCAAATTTCGCAAGGCTATATTTTCCGCATTTTACAACATTTTGCAACGAAACTTTGGAATATTACTAATTTTGTGATGCTCTTTCAAGCTGTAATGAAATTTTTGTTGAGATCAAAATTTAGTCTATTACGCAATTAGTATAAACCTACTAGTAGGCTATCACATTTCGTGGCTTCTGATTGGCTACGCTACTAGTAGGCTATTAGTGATAGCCTACTAATAGAAAATTCAAAATGGCGGAAAATTCGCGTTTTGCACTTTTGCCGAAATGTCTGATGATTTTTTGGACGACTTGTTGAACAATTCTGTACTAAAAACCCCCGAAAAAAGCAACAAAAATATGGAATGGCAATTTTTAAGGGTAAGAAAATAGACAAAATAACATACACTCAATGAAATTTTAAAATTAAAACTAAATTTTGTAAAACATTTTACGCGAACAAAAACTAAAATATTTGTTTACCTTTAATGGTTTTATAATGTTTTTTTGTGTATTTTTGTATTGTGTTTGCAGCCTAGTTGTAAATTAATGTTAAAGTTTATACTAAAACAATTAGACAACTTGGCCTCGTTGTCTATGAGCAAATAGTCAACTCGGCTTCGCCTCGTTGACTATTCGCTCATAGACAACTCGGCCTCGTTGTCTAATTGTTAATTATCATGTGAGCAAAACAAAGTAATATGGTTGGCTAATTTACTCACGAATTATTAATGAGGATAATTTACTCACGAATTATTAATGAGGATAATTTACTCACGAATCATTAATGAGGATAATTTACTCACGAATTATTAATGAGGATAATTTACTCACGAATTATTAATTAGGATATTAAGGATAATCTCTTATTGATCCAGTGTTACTACAGGGAAAAACCTAAACTAAACTAACTTTATTTATACTGAATACCTCTATCAGTTCTAAACTGTTTTCCACAGAGGTCCAGTAAGGATCATCTCTTATTGATCCAGTTTTACTACAGGAGGAAAACCTAAGCTAACTTTATTTATACTGAATAGCTCTATCAGTTCTACACTGTTCTCCCTAGAGGTCCAGTAAGGATCATCTCTTAGTGGCGGCGTAGCCAAGAGAGTGGGGCGACCGCCCCCTAACCGCCACAAAAACTATTCTCTCAAAAAAGATAATCCGTAGAGAAATTGGAGAGAGGGGGGGGGGGGG
>CACRXK020005822.1:0-14874 GCA_902702795.2 Paramuricea clavata
TGTGCTGTTTTTCAAAGGCTTTTCAATGCAGTTATCGGTTTAAATATACATAAAATTCCCGTTAAGATAAGACAATTTCCGTACGACCTACCTTTACAGGAACGCAAATTACAATTGCAACTTTCATGCTTAGTTTTTTCAGTTATCTGGCATGTAGTAATCCAATCGGTTTATGCCAATGTAATATGCTGTTTCTCAAGGGTTTTTCAATGCAGTTATCGGCAAGACAAATTCCGTACGGTCTACTTTTACGCAAACGCATGCATGCAAATTACCTACAATTTATTGCAACTTTCATGCTTAATTTTCTCTGTAGTATCTGGGTATGTAGTAATCTAATTTTATGCCAATGTAATGTGCTGTTCTTCAAGGGCTTTTCAATGCAGTTTTCGGTTTAAATATATCTAAAATTCCCGTTAGGGTAAGACAATTTCCATACGGTCTACTTTTACGCGAACGCAAATAGTTACAAAATATTAATGCAACTTTCATTCTTAATTTTCTCTGTTATCGGTGTATGTAGCAATCTAATTTTATGCCATTGTAATGTGTTGTTTTTCAAGGGCTTTTCAATGCAGTTATCGGTTGAAATATATCTAGAAGTCACTAAAAGTACGGCCTTACTTTACGCAAACACCGAACTAATACAATTGCCACTTTCATGGTTAATTTTCTCTGTTATCCGGCCGTGTAGCAATCTAATTTAAAATGCATTTTATGCCAATGTATATGCCAAAGTGGCCGCATAAAGTTAGATTACTACACGACCGGATAACAGAAAATTAATCTTGAAAGTGGCAATTGTAATTCGCGTTTGCGTACAAAAATTGTCATATTTTAACGGGAATTGTAGGTATATTTAAACCGATAACTGCATTGATATTCTTTTGACCATATCCGCGTTTTATCCTTTTAGATAAAACGCGGATATGACTCAAAAAAGGCTGAAAAAGTTTTTTGATAGCCATCCATCCGTCCGTCCGTCCGCCACTCGTCCGTCCGCCATCCATCCGTCCGTCCATATCCGCGTTTTATCCTAACCCATAAAAAATGTTAGACGCGAGAAAAAATTTCAGACGCGAGAAAAAAAGTTAGATGCGAGAAAAAATTTCAGACGCGAGAAAAAAAGTTAGACGCGAGAAAAAATTTCAGACGCGACTAAAAATGTTAGACGCGAGCAAAAATTTCAGACATGAGAAAAAATTTCAGACGCGAGAAAAAATGTTAGACGCGAGAAAAAATTTCAGACGCGAGAAAAAATGTTAGACGCGAGAAAAAATGTTAGACGCGAGAAAAAATTTCAGACATGAGAAAAAATTTCAGACGCGAGAAAAAATGTTAGACGCGAGAAAAAATTTCAGACATGAGGAAAAAATTTCAGACGCGAGAAAAAATGTTAGACGCGAGAAAAAATTTCACACGCGAGAAAAAATGTTAGACGCGAGAAAAAAGTCGAGAAATATGAAATTCTATCGCAATATTTCAATGGCACTAATACGGCTCCGTAGAAACACGTGCGTTGCTTCATAGCTCGTATTCCAGCCTGTTCCGGGTGGTGTTCCGGGTGGGGTTCCGGGTGTTCCGGGTTGGGTTCCGGGTGTTCCGGGTAGGGTTCCGGGTGTTCCGGGTAGGGTTCCGGGTGTTCCGGGTGGGGTTCCGGGTGTTCCCGGTGGGTTCCGGGTGGGGTTCCGGCTTTTACAGACACCCTCCATTAATGGCATCTTTCCAACAACAAAAATATGAACAAAATATATATAATAAACATTTAACAATTTGAATACTAACTAGTGACTACAGTTCATACAATGAGACAGTCAACTTCTGTGAAAATATAAACAACCACGCGATATTGACCAAGTTACAAGTCCACATAATTTGATTCTTTCAATTGATTTTACACGAGCGACACTGGTTGAATAGCAGCTGATCCAATCACAGATCCAATTTAATAAATATATACGTGGAATATCATATTATACGTACATTTTGCATAAGCATTCCTTTGGAAAATTCGACAATATATAATAATTATTATATTATTATATTCGAGGTAAAAATACCAAGTCCAAAATCACGAACAAATATACACCAAACTGTTCAGTGTTGACTCCTTGGCTTAGAATTTGCAAATCACACCTTCCCAACATTACACAAGGCAATAGCACCTGTAATTTTCCATCAAAACGCTTCTTTAATACAATTTTTACTTTAAAGTCTGTAAAATACTCACAAATTTATATTAAAAATTTAACAAAAAATCATCGTAGTAAACTAGAGCCCACTCCCAACGCGAAGGACAAATCAGGACAGTTTGCGAATTTTGCTAGGCCTTCTCGCTTCTCGCCTCTCCCCAGTATCCAAATAATACAGCTTTATCCCGGTCAACCTGCAAACCTTAGCGATTTCCCCCTAAAATAACGAGGCGGAAGCGAGAAGGCCAGGAACTAGGCTGATAGAACTGATATTAAACAAAAACGGCCGCAAAATTATGTCACTAACAGTAGTGACTGCATAGTTAACAGGGGCGTAGGAAACATCAAAAAGTTGGGGGGGGGCTCGATTTCGAGGGCCACTTTTAGAATAAAAAGGACACCTAAAGTTTTTTCCCGGAAGTGTTGGCAACGGAGGGGGGGGGGGTTAGGCCAAAAATTTTCGGAGGGGGGTGTAGGCCAAAAATTTTCGAATGACGAAAAATGTTTTGAATATTTGATGCCTTACAAAGCCACGAAGGTGTTTGCTATCCGAAAAATGAAGATGCAATTTAGAAACAAAAATATGCATATTTTATGCACAGTCGTATTACAGAAGCATACAGTGTCGTAGGAATCTCTTTTTGATTGGGGGTTGAAAACGAGGGCCAACGGCTCGAAAAAATTTTTAAACTTAGAGTCTCTGAAATACCATTTTCTGGACTTTGGGAACGTTTTGGCAGAAATCTGATGGTCAGAAAACAGCGTTTTAGTTTGTCGAAATTTACAATTTTCTTGCAATTTAGTTGTATACTAAATGGGCGAAGGCGTATTTAATTAATTAACTATATATTGGGGGAAGTTGAAAGTATGGATAATATAATTCTTTGCAGTTTGTCGTGGATAATGTAACCGCTTAAAATTCATCAATTGTCATTATTTTAAAGGTGTACTATTTAAATGGTCTGTATGATTTTGAAAAAACAATGGTATTTTAGCTAATTTTTGGAAGAGGTGCAGCCCTCCCCCAAGCTCCCCTCCCCTCCTCGCGGTTGTATCGCTACGCCCCTGGGGGAGGGAAGAAAAATAAGTGCAATTATAAAGGGCACCTGGAAAATTTTCCCGGAAATGTTTCGAAAATGTTGGCATTAATCAAAGGCCATTGAGGCAAAAATGGAATCTGAACAACATTTTTCACGAACACAAAGGGCACTTTGTCATGCCGAAAAAAGGGCAATTTTTAAAACTTGGGGGCCATTACCCCCATGCCCCCCCCGTTCCTACGCCCCTGATAGTTAATATTAAAACAGTATGAACAAGGCAAACAATTAATAATTTAAGTTAAATATTGCACTCCAAATATAGTACTGGCAATGTACGAACCCGTATTTTGCTTTAAACAATTCATTTCAATAATAATATAAATAATACAGAACACTTGCAGAACACTGACCCGCCATTTTGAATGCGAATTCTACCAGGCGTTTCCCGGCGAATTTACCGTTTTTCTCCCTTTTACCTCGCGTGCCGTCCCACGTGCGCTTAATAACGCAAACAAACCAAAGCGCTTGGATACGAGGCAGGCAGTGATATTCAACCTTTTTGAAGAGCTTGCAACTAATGTGACGTCATAAATTAGTGGACATATTCACACTCATTTACATATCAAACGAATTGGAATATCTTGGGAACAAACCACGAAAACAGGAAACTGAAAAAATCGTAGTACAGTGTATAGTTTTGTTCTCTTCTCAAAAATTGACAGATTGACTTATATCTTGCCGATAAATAAATTTGTAAGTGGCTAAATGTTAATAAACTAACATCACATGTCAAAAAATCGTTTTTTTATAATCTGTCGACCATTGCAAAATTAACGATCTATCAGCCTACTATTAAACTTTTTGACAATAATTCGAAAAAATACATAGCTCTCGAAAGCAAGGATTATATGTTAGAAATACATGTATCTTGGCATTCTCATTGATTGTAATTGATCTTGGAAACAACGTTTTAATTATATAGCGCTAAAGATTAGCAAGACTGTTAGAACCGTTGCAAAACTCCGACGTTATGTCCCATTTTATATTTTAATGAACATATATAGGTCATTAATTTAGTTATATCTTTCATATGGAGTTGTTGCATGGGGATATGCCGCCAAAAAATATACGGATAAACTTCTCAAACTGCAGAAACGTGTGCTGAGATTTATCTGTTTTAAAGACAATCGTGAAAGTTCTATCCCTCTATTTATCTCCTTGCACACTTTCTTTATCAACATGCTATATATACATTAGAGAATCCACCAGCTTGTTACATGATATTTCTAAATGAAGTTGCACCAATCGCTCTTCAAGAATTTTTTACCAAAATATGCAAGATTCATAGATATAATACGAGCAGTGGCGTAACTACTATGGGCTCAGACCGTGAGAACCCGGGGGCCCCAACCTAAATGGGGGCCCCCAGGCTTAGGCGATAGAGCAAAAACATTGGTCAGGGCCTCTGATATGTTACAATGTCGTTTTATGGCCATCAGAATTCTGTAAAATCTCTCCCCAAAGTCCAGGAAATGGCATTTCAGAGAGTCTAAATTCAAAAATTTTCCGGATGACCATGCCCTGGACCCCCTAGAAAATTCGTGCATATACGGCGCTCGACTCGTGCCTTTGGCACTTCTACTAGGGGACCTTCGAAAATTTTGAACCGGGGTCCCCTGATATAAAGTTACGCCACTGAATACGAGAGCCGGCGCGAACAATAATTTTTACACCAAATCTTCACCATTAGAAAACCAAAAACGCTCATTTTCTCGATTTGGTTTTATTTATCTGGAATAGTATTTCTCCAAGTTTCCGTGCGCGAAGGAAACATACCTTCCAAATCGAATTAAACAAGACACTTATGACAATACTAGAGAAGGAAAATGACCATATTGATTTGCCCTTTAATCATAAACAGATTGCCTGTTGAAACTAAACTATCTTAGAATTGATTGCATAATCTCAATTTTTGTGGTTATATAATCATATACTCAATTTTATCCCTATATTTAGCACATTAGCGAGATTTCAATATTACCGATTAATTTTACACAAGCAAATTAATTGGCTTCAACAATTCTGCTGTAACTTTGTAAACCTGCAATTATTTGATTTATTAAATTATTTATCTTGTAATTCAGTTATTGCTATTATCCTCCCCCTTCTTTAATTACATTATATCACTACCCCCCTCGATTAGCTTGGCTATATGCGGCTAGTGAAAATTCATGACAGATCAGTAAATCAGAAATAGACGTGTGTGTGCGTAAGATGTCGCCCTGAATCTATCGAATCTGCAAAAATTGTCAGTTTATTGGGACAAACTTTGCGATGATTTTCTGCAAAAGATTTCCGTCAATACAGAAGATAAACTTTTTAAATACTTACCACATAATAGGAACAGAGATTTACCCATAAGAAACATTAGAAAATTTACTGTCCTTAAATGTAATGACCGTTTAAAACTCTTTTTATAAATATTACAACTATAATAATTGTCCCTATATAATCAGTTTTATTGTAAATTGCAAATAATTTTTGTAAATTCTTATAAAAAATCTTCTGCTTAAACTGTAGACCTTATCATTTCAGTCTATACAGCTATTTCAAATAAGGTTGTCCCCCGAGAAAAGCGGAAAAGTCGAATACGAGCGCGACAGGTTGCTGGGAATCGCTAATAAATTCATTCATTTATTAGCGGGTGATGCGAAGTAAGGTATCATATTACTGAATATGCTGAAAAATTTCGATAAAAGCTGCCGAAACAACCGAAATATTTCAATATTTACAAGTATAAGCTCTCACTCCGTGCTTACAGGGCCGCCATTTTTATTTTCTCAACATAATTAGCAATGTGATACTTTACTTCCTATCGATCACCCTCTGCACGCATAAACTAAAAGCTGGAATTGCCGATTAAAAAAAAGACAGGTGCCCTTAAAAGTTTGGTTATCGAATAAAACCATCTATGATAAAACTATCTACCTCACCCTCTCTAATGTTATGCATTGAGTAGCAACGATTTCAAATTTGTCTAATACGCATAAAATATTTCCTCAAAAGGTTTTTGAGACTATTTTGCGTCCATTATCTGCACATAACTTTAATCATGTCAATTTACCCGTTCTTCGCTGATCTAAAATGTAAACGATAACACAATTTTAAAACCGAAACAATGACAAATGGGAATTCATATTGGGGAAAGAATTTCCAAAACTTACTAATATATATCTTTGTATTTTATTTAGTATATAGGTAATTACACGGGCAAGTCGGGCAATTAATGATTAATACTAGCCTAATCTACCAGTCATTTTTGAAAAATGTGCCAAAATATCACGAGCCGCGTAGAGGCGAGTGCAATTTGGCACATTTTTCAAAAATCACTAGTAGTGCAACATCATTAATTGCACGACTTGCCCGTGTGATTATATATGTATTATATACATGGCAAAATCGCTTTCTTTAATTTAAAATTCAACTGCATTTTGCAAAGAGTTTTTAATTCTTTTGTAAGCAATTTGGCATAAACAAACTTGGGAAATGATCATAAACTCATAAAGGCACATAAGTTAAACTAGAACACAAGATTCAAACTCAAACAATATGTATAGAGTCAGAGAATCTTTCTATAATACACCTTTCAATCCCCCAGGGGGAAGGCCGGGATAGGGGTGGAGAATGGAATTTTTGAAGAAAATTTTGACCTAATGCGCCCCATATAGGGCAACAAAATAAAGGCAAATATTGAAATATCCCCCCTCCATGGGGACATAACGAATTGTCAAATCCCCACGCAGTATAAGATACAACATAAACTAACTTATAAACAAATTCTGTTGAGAATAGAGCAGCAACGTTGTTTTAAAGGACTATTTCATTTAGGATTGTTGAATGAATTAGTGAATTGTTGAATTTTATTTACGGCCAATAAATGTTTCAACAACATTATTAAAGTTTTTCTCAAAAATTACGTTACAATCATTCTATTTCCACCAGTGAACTCTAAAGGCCTGATTCCACGAGCGCTTTTTGTCGGCGAAGTGCGAAATATTTCGCCTGTTTCTTTTGAATTGTGTGCGATCAAGTAGAAATAATTTATTCGAATGGTCGCAATTCAAAAGAAACAGGTGAAATATTTCGCATTTCCTCGACAAAAAGCGCTCGTGGAATCAGGCTTTAAGGGAACTAATTTCCACTAATCCACTCGTTTGGCCAACTGCATCCAAGGAATTACTGGTCAGCGGTAGTCATGCGAGTAGTAATATAGGTACCGTTCGACCCTTATTTTTGCGGCGGTGGTAAAGTGAGGAGGAGGAGTGAGGAAGAGTAATGACGTCACTCATTAACATACGTCATAATTATATGCAATGACATCACGCGGGCAGGTTTAAACAAGGACGTGTGAAACTTGTTGACTACGCATTTTTTAGCGTCCCCCCAGGTGTGTGGTACAATGGAGGGATTAATGTTGGCTTACTATGATTGGTTGTTTGATTTAACGAGCGTCTGTATAAAATCGACAAGCGTCTTGTAACAAGCATAGTTTTGCATTTGACAATGCTTAGTTGAAGTTTGGTGAAATTCTTCGTGAAGAAAATTACTTGGAAGAAAATGGCACAACAACATCGAGAGAATATTTTGTAAATTTGATTTAAACTGAAAATTAATATAATATCGAGAGTTTTGTTTATGTAATTCATTTCTATATTTTCAGGAGAAATCAATTCATGTCCGATCTCGAGAATGACGAACTCAATCGCCAGCTTTGCGCCGTTGCTACAGATGAAATGTTCGAGTCCTGGTCGCCAGAGACGCAAGAGCAAATTCTGTCTGAATGAGATGACTGGCAAGAAGAATCGGAGAAGTCGGGGTTATGTTGTAATGATTGTGGTCGCGTATTTACGCGTTCGGACAACCTCAACCGGCATATGAAAACTCACAGTGACAAAAACATAAGTGCTCGCGTTGTCATAAAACGTTTAATCGGAAGGTACGTAATTTACAGGGATATATCTCAAAACATAGAAAAGTATTTTGAGTTAATAATATCTATTTATATGATTTCAAGGATGCTTTGAACAGACATATGAAGACTCACAGTGACAAAGACCACGAGTGTTCGCGTTGCCACAAAAAGTTTAATCGAAAGGTGCGTAATTTACAGGGATATATTTCAAATCGTAGTAAGGTATTTCGAGTTAATAATATCTATTTATATTATTTCAAGGATGTTTTGAACCGACATATGAAAACTCACAGTGACAAAGACAATAAGTGTTCGCGTTGCCATAAAACGTTTAATCGAAAGGTACGTAATTTACAGGGATATATTTCGGAACATAGTAAAGTATTTTAAGCTAATAATATCTACTTATATTATTTCAAGGATGATTTGAGCCGCCACATGAAAATGCACGAGCGCGGTGGCGCGGAACGGGAATATACTTGTAATGTATGTGGTGAAGTATTTCGAAATATATTTCCATTCCGAGCCCATCAACGCGAAGTCCATCAAGTTGGCCGTGGGAAACGTACGAAGACGCCGACCGGGAGAACAAAAAGGCAAAGAACTGATGAACCAGGTATGTATAAATAAAAATATTTTGATTACTAATTTTGTATTTATACACATATATTTTTTCTTTTAAGAACCGCCATCATCTTCGACACGCGTTAACGAAGGTAAGAGAGTATGTGCTGTGTAATAATTTAAGTTAAAATCACACTAATACATTTTTTCTCCTTTTCAGGAACTTCTACTGTCGTCAACGAGGGTATGAAATTCAATTTTTTAATCCGTAAATAGTATATGTGAAATTTGCATGTTCCTAATTTATTCATGTTAGACTTATGTCGATTTTTTATGAATTGGGTGTTTGTATGTCAAAATTAGTGCGGAGGTCTAGACAAAAATAAAGAATCGGGTGTTATAATTTCTATAGGACCCCAAACGTTCCCTCGAGATCCCCTATTACCCCCATCTAACCTTCCTTCCAATCTCCACCGAGATCATTGGCGTGCTATACGGACGCGACAAAGCCGAGGCAATCGGATTCAGGATTGGTACAACTATCGTCCAAGCTCAGTAAATATGGGTCAACTTGTCAACAGTATACAGCACATATTCCAAGACCAGACCACCGTTTTTAAATTGAATCTGTCCTTTGGTTTCGTATTGTTTAATAATGAGACATAACAAATGCAATATCACCACCCCTCGGCAAACAACAGCCGTGTCTTCGACTCCCCGTTCCAGATCCATAACCGCGAGGATTTAGACCAAGTGCGTGAAGCGATGCAAAACATCGACATCCATGAATGGGCCAAATCACAACGGAATGTTGTGTGGTTGTGGAATTAAGTCTGAATTTGAGGAGCACTTGTTTGCATGGTCATGCAAACCCAATGGTCAAAATGTTTTATTTAAAGTTGTAAAACGGTTAATATTATGTTATGTAATGGATTAGCATTTACATTTGTAACACAGTTTCGGAGACGTAGCTAGTTCAAGAGATAACTTATCATTGCATTTGAACAATTAGCCTACTTCCGTTGGTGTTATGCTTATGCGAATATTATTGCAAGCTTCGATATACGTTGAAATCGCCAAATATACTCGATTATGTACACATTTACCCATTTAGTCGAAAGTTCACAGAGCATATTTTATACTTTAGGACTGATCTTTGTCTTTGATGTGAACAGAGTTCTTATAGTTTAAGGTTATTAAGTTTGATCCTGTCACAAGTCTTCTACCAGCAACCAATCGACAATATTTTATTTTATCGTTGTCTTTGCCATTACTTTGGCTTCGCGTTACTTCTGTTTTAAATACCTTGATCGCGTTAAAAAGTTATTTTTTAAGCAAGTGACATAATCTAAAGACTTCCTATTGATGTTTTAATTTTGTGATTTTATATAGAGAATCTCTAAAAGTCATGATTTTAGGAAAGGTTATCTGTACTTTCTCAAAGTTGTAGAAAAGATATATGTTGTTTACGTCCAACACGTATAAGATTAGTGCATCATTCAAAATGATTTGAACAAACCGGTCTTTTGTTGAAAGGAAGACTGGTTGATAGAAATTGGTCTCTATGAGTCACAGAATAAAGATCAGTAACAGAAGGGTCCGCGTCTTTTTGTGCAAAAATATGCAGTTTACTGGCCAGAAGGCGTAGCAGCCAGCCAGTACAGTGTGTTTATTGGCCAGAAAATGTCATTGACTGGCTAGCAAAATGGCGGCCAACATATGCGTAATGCGACATTCGCAAGGACAGAAACTTCAAAGCTTCCGACGTAAGTGGCCCTTCTATATGGATCTTTATTTTATGTTTTGAGTGACAATAATTGTGTGTCGTTATCGATCCGTGTCGTTGGACAATGAAAAATTTGCATTCTGTGAGAAGTTGCGGGTCTATGGAGCGGGGGAACTTTTCGGATTTGAACTCGGCGTGCCTGAAAGTTCCCGTATGAATATTTCTGGTCTAAGACATGCTAAATAAAAGTGAACGATATTGGGTCAAAAGACACAGACTATTTATTGCCCGTTATTCATGCAGATCGTTTTGTCTGTGTTTTCTGCTATAACTTTTCTGATAACTCGGTAATTGGAAAATGCGTCCGTCACAAACTTCGGATAGTTTTTGACTATAATTTTCTGTTCTATCAAATTGAATATCATGATAATAATATTGAAAATCTGTCATTAATTTATATGATTCTTGTTACTTAACTATACTTACATGCAATTTACTGCTAAAAGAATTAGTTCCACAGCATGGTATCTCAGGCTCAAATTCCTCATGATGGTGGCAATTTTATGAACGAATAGATATACTATGATTTGAAAAGTATTTTGGACTCCTGCACGCATTAAAAGAATTCTTGGGGAATTATTTTTTTATCTGATTCTTATTGGACGTGTTTCAAACCATGCATTTTTATCGTTATTTCTTAATTAATTTTGAGTGAAATATAAAAATAACGTCCGCGACACTATGGTGCGAGAATAATTATTAAATCGTGGCGAGGAAGGAACCAATTGATTCATTATATGAATATGAGTGAAATCACAGTAAGGTTTAAATCGGCAATGACTGCTTTAATTAACCATAACATCCAAATTACTCATTTTAAAACATTTATATAGTTATAATATTTTCAAACACGAAGTACATTTTTGGCAAAAATGTTCATTGCTTTTAATTGACAACCTCAAAATTTATGTTTAACTCACACTTACGCTTCTATTAAATCCCGAAGACGAAAGCCACGTTGCCGATCTGTTCCAGCAAGGTCTTCCAATGTTATCGGATTACGCAGTCTATAATTTTCCATAAACATATGATTTGTTGTGTTAATAAAAACTGAATTTGCAGGGTTCCATTTTTTGACATGTTTGGCAGCAAATGGCACGATTTGCAGTCCCCTGATATCTCTTAATTGATCCAGAGACAAATCTGAAATAGAAAAAGACGTGTTGTGTAAAATCTTTTCAGAAAATGTTTGGTTCCCTATCAGACCAGTGAAGTATCCTCACTAATTGAAAACAATATTGCCGCAAAAAATATTTACATATTTTATTCTCACACTGGACATTAATTCTTACTATAAATGAGAATATTTCCACTCGAAAGTTATTTTCACGAGCTCAATGTAAAAAGCCCCTAATGCTTGTAGCATACCAGTAGATCAAAGTGAATTTTTTATCTACTGGTAGCATACCTGGCGCCGGTTATATAAAACTCTTAATCACTTTTTTAATCACTATTTTGTACTTAACTCTCAAATATGCGCTTCTTATTGGATGACGTTTGCACTTAACCATAGTTAACTTTAATCACTTTTTTATACAACCGGCCCCAGTAGATCAAAGTGGTCGGAATATTTAACTGTCATATTTTTATTTTGAAAGTTCCACTGCTTTCTACGCTATCCAGGCAGCAAAGTGATGTTTTACACGTTTTTGACGTTACGCCGTAGGGCTGTTCATTAAGGACAAAAATTGTTTAAATTTTTTTTTGTAACTTGATTAGCCGTATCATGAAGCGGGCTTGCTGAGAAACAGCATTAAAACAAGACAAGCATTACTCGGCGTTTGACTGTTTGTCCCCGAACCAACTGAGCAGAGCGCCGTTCCGAGGCGAGGGAACTAATTTCGCCTGGCTATTTTTACCCGGAAAAACAAAAGCATTAACGAAGAGAGCTACGCCTAAAGTTTATCAATAATCGCGGGCGTGGGTGACCGTGCTGATTATCCTTTTTAGTGTAAAGTTTCTTCAAAACTTTACAGTATTGTTATGAGTGGCGAAAATTCAAACGAATCAGTCAGTCAAGCAGCAGACAGTCAGGGGGGCTGTACGATTTATGTTATAGTGATTTATTGTACTTAGTCAGTGTTTTGAAGGTTACTTGGGCAATTTTAGTTGTCTTATTTAAATTTTATTTTTCCCTTTTGCCAATTTTACAAAAATTTCGAGGGAATCGTTGTCGTTATTGTAATTTTTTATAAATTTTAAAGTATTTTCTTTTCATGTTGTTAAAGAGATATTTCCCCGGGAATACCCCATTTTTTTCTTTAGCAGCGCAAATGAGCATGCGATATCAGGAAAGAGCGAGTCCGAGCGACACAGTGTTCTTTTCAAATGTATAACATTTCAGACGTGAATATTGAGTAATCTTTAAAAATCTACGCAATATATATATATATATATATATATATATATATATATATATATATATATATATATATATATATATATACTGTTAGGGCGATCAGTGGATAACATGATGTTTTTGTAAAAGTTTGTAACTGATCTATTAAAAATCTTCAATAAAAAGATACTAAATTTTCGGCTGCCAACTGCAGCCTTCTTCAGAGTATTTTGGCCGTGTTCGATTAGTTCAAGTCCTTTTATGCCTTATCCCGTTACACTCACTTGATTCTAACAATTGTAAATACGAAACCGGAAATTCTATGTGTTCATTGACTGCATTTTTGTCTAGTACAGAATGTAACGCTTCAAGAAACCTTCTTTTGTCATAGTTTTTAATGCCTTTTTCCAAAATAGTTACGTCAGTTTTAGCGACTTCGTGACCTGTCTGTTCAGCATGTTCTTTTATAGCTGAAAAAGTCTTTTTTCTTACGCCTGGTTTGTGTTCAAGCCATCGGGAACACCAACATCTTTTTGACTCCCCGACATAAGTGAATGAGCACGACTCGCATTTGAATTTGTACACAATAGCTTTTGTTCGCATTTCCTGTGCTCTTTCTTTTGGTTTTTTGAATACATTCTCTAACGTGACTATCGGCTTGAATGCTGTCCGAACGCCTGCTCGAGTTAAGATGCTTTTGACTTTTTCCGACGCACCTTTCACATACGGAATGCACGTCGAGCCACGAATCTCAAATTCAGAAGAATTTTGTTGTGTTTTGTTTGTATTTCTAACATTATCAATAAACGCTTTCTTGTATCCATTTAACTCTAACACTTCTGCTACTCTATCCGTTTCCTCCTTCTGTAAAACTTGGTTTGATGGAATAACTCTCCCTCGGTCTAATAATCATTTTACAACTGCGATCTTGTCTCTTACAGGGCTATGTGAGCCAAAATCTAGATATTTGTCGGTGTGTGTGCTCTTACGGAAAACTTTAATCGAAATATCTGTAGAAATTTTACAAATCTCTGTATCCAGGAAAGCGATTGTTTGCATGTCTCCAGTTACTACCGGTGTTTCAATGGTAAACTGAATACAAGGATTTATAGAATTTAAATGATCATGAAAAGCTATTATATCGTTTTGTTTTAAACACGCGTTTGAGTCATCAACATATCTTTTCCACCATCGTATCGGCACTGGGGATGTTCTCAAAGCAATTTTTTCCACCCTTTGCATAACTACCTTTACATAACACCCTTTGCATAACATTTTAATAGATCAGTTACAAACTTTTACAAAAATATCATGTTATCCACTGATCGCCCTAACAGTATATATATATATATATATATATATATATATATATATATATATATATATATATATATATATATATATATATATATATATATTAAGATGAAAATGTTCTAGAGTGTGTATTATATAATTTCCATACCCAGCGCAAGCAGAAAGATGTTGTCTGCCGCGGCTGACTCTAGAACATTTTCATCTTAACATATTACAGTGTACAATTACACAACTAACATATATATATATATATATATATATATATATATATATATATATATATATATATATATATATATATATATATATATATATATATATATATATATATATATATATCCAGCCGCGGCAGACAACATCTTTCTGCTTGCGCTGGGTATGGAAATAATATAATACACACTCTAGAACATTTTCATCTTAACATATTAGGGAGTGTACAATAACACAATTAACATAACACTTGCAGAACTAGTATTGTTCGATGCTGAATTAATATAAACGAGTATGTTTATGACATTCAGTATATATTTCATAATTTCCAGTCTTAAATCCGTCTGACCGTGTAGCTCAGTAGGTAGAGCGTCGATCTAGTAATTCGAAGGTCGCGGGTTGGAGACCCAGCCGCGGCAGACAACATCTTTCTGCTTGCGTTGGGCATGGAAATTATA
>CACRXK020005822.1:14894-26873 GCA_902702795.2 Paramuricea clavata
TATATATATATATATATATATATATATATATATATATATATATATATATATATATAGAAAGACACAAAAACTTAGCAAGCTTTGTTTGGCATATTTATTACTATACAGTTTCGTACCACGTAAATAACGTGGCACTCTTTAGATAAAATAGCCTATGTTTAAACATAGGCTATTTTATCTGAAGAGTGCCACGTTATTTACGTGGTACGAAACTGTAATAATAGTAATAAATATGCCAAACAAAGCTTACTAAGTTTTTGTGTCTTTCTATTATGCTCTGGTTATCCATTGAGCACTCTATCATTGGTTTTTATAACCTAACACAGACTATTTTATATATATATATGATTAATGATTTATTCTTTGAAAAGCTCAGAAATAAAACCACGTTCAGTTTGGGAAGAGTAAGTGATTCCCCAGAGGTGATTCCCTAGTTTACCTCAGCTTGTTATTGACTGCTCCATTGGCTTATGAGTGACGGCCTAGCTATTTGGACTCCTGAGCTTTAATAATAAAATAATATAAATTTTTCGCTTGTTTAATTTGCGTAAATGTATTCTTCTTAACACAGAAAAAAACTTTCTATCCACGCGTTGACGTGAAATATCTTCGATTTCATGCTCTACACATCATAAATTGACATACATAAGCTGTTTCTTGACATTTCAATATGTTTGTGTCAGGGCTGTAGGTCTGCAGCTTTTTTGAGAAAAAGTAGTGTTGGGAAAATATTTTGTTAAAAAGTTTTATTTCATAGGAATTTTAAGCTATCAGCTCTTCAAATCTGTACTGCACTATTCCGTAATGTACTGTGTTTTATTTTTCTAACATATTTAATATAATGTTTCTCGCATTAGAGACCTTGCTGTTGCTAGTATAACTGAAAAGATGAAGAAACTGGAAAGAGACTTACGAAGTAGCAATTCAGAATACGATAAAGCGATGGCTGATTTACATGTACGTTGTTGAATGATGTATAGCAACTCTAATAGTATTATATAGCGTTAATTGATTTTGCTTTATGGTTAACAAAATATCCCACAAACCCGCTCTTCGAGCTTTTGCATATTAATTAAGCTGGGGCTGGTTGTATAAAAAAATGATTTAATTAGCTATTGTTAGTGGAAAAGGTGACTAATCAGAATCGCGTATTTTAGAGTTAATTATACTATTCAACTCAAAATGGGTATAGTTGAAAAGTAGTTAAGAGTTTTATACAACCGGTCCCTGGACAATTTCTGATTCTGATACGATCACTTTGTTGTCTTCATCTTTTATTTGTGCAACTTAACAACCACCTCCTTCATTTCACGTGAAGTACGCCAGGTGAGCTTCTGCTGAAGTCCGCTTTTTTAAAAGAGAGTATTTTTCCCAGTTCAAATAGCTCAATCTCATGCAAGACCAATTTCGCTCCCAGAGCTTCCCGTTCGCAGGTTAGATGTTGGACATGAACAGTATAGTCTGGGTACGAGATTGTCTCAGACTCTCAATGCTATATACACTGCACGTCGTGCACGATGCCAAACAGTCGTGTGCATGGTTCTGTATATCGTCACATGCCTGACATTATTCGGTTAAAATTCTAAATGAAATCAAACTTAATCCAACGTCACTTAAGGTAGCTCGGTATAGTTATCACAAGAACCCTGCTCAAGAATCGCAAACTCAAAACCGGGTGACCATTTTTACGCGCAGGTCGCGGAAACTGATTAACAAAATGAAAAGAACTTCCAAAATGACCTGACGTGAGCAGTTGCTCGCGCCCATATCACGCCATCGCGCGTGTTCTATAGCGTTTTATGTTCAAATTTTGCATGCTGTATTGCACCGCTAAAAACTTTCATTATACTCAAAAAATAAAAAAATTCTGTAATGCCCAAAAAATTTTACCGAAGAATATGACATTTTCGCATTCTCCAAAAAAATGGCATTACAGAATTTTTTATATTCTGCTAAATGTTAGCTTTTCGTCCAAGTAAAATAATGCACGAAAAAAAATTGGGGGTCACCATGCTTCTTTTCCAACTATACGAGGCGATAGACCATTTTGGAGTGAATTTCGTACACGTATGTCGTCATAGCAACGAACTATCTGTTACTAAAACTAATATAATTTGAAAGTAGAGTTATGAAAATATATAAAAAACCCAATATCTGCTGAATAAATCCTAAAAATGCGTAGTTTGAACATGTCAAAGTGTTGAACACCTGAATTTTTGAAAACTGTATCGAGCCACCTTAACATTGGTATAAGATGGACTATGTTGGTTCCCATCCACTGAACATATTGGATGATGTTAGGTCAACATGTTGGGTGATGTTAGATCAACATGTTGAGTGATGTTAGATCAACATGTTCGATGATGCTAAATTAGATCAAAATATTGGGTGATGTTAGATCAACATGTTGAGTGATATTAGATCAACATGTTGAGTGATGTTAGATCAACATGTTCGATGATGTTAGATCAACATGTTGAGTGATGTTAGATCAATATGTTGAGTGATGTTAGATCAACATGTTAGTGATGTTAGATCAACATGTTGAGTGATGTTAAATCAACATGTTGAGTGATGTTAGATCAACATGTTGAGTGATGTTAGATCAAAATGTTGAGTGATGTTAAATCAACATGTTGAGTGATGTTAGATCAACATGTTGAGTGATGTTAGATCAACATGTTGAGTGATGTTAGATCAAAATGTTGAGTGATGTTAAATCAACATGTTGAGTGATGTTAAATCAACATGTTGAGTGATGTTAGATCAACATGTTGAGTGATGTTAGATCAACATGTTCGATGATGTTAGATCAACATGTTGAGTGATGTTAGATCAACATGTTGAGTGATGTTAGATGAACATGTTGAGTGATGTTAGATGAACATGTTGAGTGATGTTAAATCAACATGTTGAGTGATGTTAGATCAACATGTTGAGTGATGTTAGATCAAAATGTTGAGTGATGTTAAATCAACATGTTGAGTGATGTTAGATCAACATGTTGAGTGATGTTAGATCAAAATGTTGAGTGATGTTAGATCAAAATGTTGGATGATGTTAGATCAACATGTTGGGTGATGTTAGATCAAACTGTTTCGTTGCGAAATGTTGTAAAATGCGGATAATATAACCTTGCGAAGTTTGCCGTTTTTCAGTCATTTAGCATTACGCGGAGGAAATGTTGGATGATGTTAGATCAACATGTTGAGTGATGTTAGATCAACATGTTCGATGATGTTAGATCATCATGTTGGGTGAGTTAGATCAACATGTTGGATGATGTTTAGATCATCATGTTGGGTGAGTTAGATCAACATGTTGGATGAGTTAGATCAACATGTTAGATGATGTTTAGATCAACATGTTGGGTCAACCTCGTACCCAGGTTCTCAATCTTCGCCCCTACCTCTCTTGAATTGAGACCCTGGTATTGGCTGGTCACGTGACCCGTCATATTCTGGCGGATTTGCTCAATGTTTTTAGGGAAAGGATAGTAACTGAGATGTTTTGTTTTGTAATGTTATTTTAACAATATTAATGTTTACTACAATATCTACTTACTATACTTTCCCTAAAACAATTGAGCAAATCCAAAATATGACGGGTCACGTGACCAGCCGATACCAGGGTCTCAATTCAAGCGAGGTAGGAGCGAATATTGAGAACCTGGGTACGAAGTTGCATGTTGGGTATGTTAGATAACATGTTGGATGATGTTTAGATCAACATGTTGGATGATGTTTAGATCAACATGTTGGATGATGTTTAGATCAACATGTTAGGTATGATGTTCTGTGTTGGTGTATTGTACTCAGGTGAATGATTGAAAAATCAAGCTTGCCCGGTGTGGATATACACTCAGAGTAACATCACAAACATTATATTCACCTGAGTACAATACACCAACACAGAACATCATGATTATTAGATTGCATTGGTATCGAAGGAACTAGACTCAGTTCCGAAATATCACATACTCGAACCGACCTGACCGCGTAACTCAGTTGGTAGAGCATTGGGCTAGTATTCCAAAGGTCGTAGGTTCGATTCCCACCGTGGCCAGTCATATTTTTCAAGCTTGCCCGGTGTGGATATACACTCAGAGTAACATCACAAACATGCTGGGTATGTTAGATCAATATGTTGGGTATGTTAGATCAACATGTTTGGTATGTTAGATCAACATGTTTGGTATGTTAGATCAACATGTTGGGTATGTTATGTCAACATGTTGGGTATGTTAAATGAACATGTTTGGTATATTAGATAACATGTTGGGTATGTTAAATCAACATGTTGTGTATGTTAGATCAACATGTTGGGTATATTAGATCAACATGTTTGGTATGTTAAATCAACATGTTGGGTATGTTAGATCAACATGTTGGGTATGTTAGATCAACATGTTTGTTATGTTAGATCAACATGTTGGGCATGATAGATCAACATATTTGGTATGTTAGATCAACATGTTTGGTATGTTAGATCAACATGTTGGATATGTTAAATCAACATGTTGGGTATGTTAGATCAACATGTTGGGCATGTTAGATCAACATGTTGGGTATGTTAGATCAACATGTTGGATGGGTTTAATTAAAAAGGGCTTGAAGTCGAAGGATCTTCCTATTTTTATACCAATACTCGATTTTATGTATTTCTAAGGTTATGAAGGCGCAACTTGATGCAGTACGACTTGAAAATCGCCATCTTAAGGAAGCATCATTTCAAGGTGAACTAAAGGTAAAGACATATTATGATTTGCGTGTGCCACTGCTAAGCCTAGTCCATGCCTTTGTGAATTAGCTTGCACCTTGCGTATAGCTTGGATAAAATAAGAACCTTTGTCGTCACCGTTGCGTACACACAGCTAACCCAGGCAGCAATATTAACTGTTGGCGAATACAAAGAGAGAGAGACTCGACTACTATATGACCCTACAAATTTATATTCGAAGAATAAACGTTCAGGCTAGGTTTAGGGCAGATAATTTTCATGAATGTTTAATGCCCTATTGCCCGTTACTGCATTAACGTTCCGTATATAAAAATAAAATAATAAAGTAAAATCATCAATTATATATTTTTTATTCTAAACGTTATTCAGATTCTACACTTGGTTATTTTGTGCACTTTGTAGGATCTCGATCTTTATCATAGCAATAAGCAGTTCATGTCAGACCTCCAGGTACGGTAATTAGATTTATATACCAGGAAGCGTATATGTACTTTTCTATAATGTCGGTTCAAACCAGTCCAGTAGTCCAACATTGAACTTTGGTCCAACAATAAAGTGAAACTTTAACCAACAGCTTCCAACATCAAGCAACATTTCCAATCATGGTGTTGAAACAGATCCAATATTCAATGTCGCATCCATGCAGTAATGTATAGGACCAATTAACATGTTGGTCTGGTTTTAACAGTTACACGACCAAAAGGGACGTACAGTATACCAAATCATAGCTTTCTCTAGTTCTTGCGTAAATATATAGTTCTATGATTTTCATATTCTATATATGTATTCTATATAATCGCGAGCGCGAGATTAAAGTTCCTAAACACTTGATTGGGCAAGCAAATCTCATAAAATACATTTTGACCAAATTAAATGGGCGTCTTTTTGTCATATAAATCTCAAAGAGAGGAGAATGGGACAGATGGTAAGTCAGTTATTGCCCGCCGATTCGTGCGGTTCCGAGGAAGGGAACATGTAGCATACATTACAGCATACATTTAATATGAACTTTTGTCTATACTCGCCAATAAGTATTTGAGGTAAAGATATTATTCCTTGTGTTATCATGCGTAAATGCCACCATTGATATTTATAAAATGTTTAGTATAATGTTGTTATCTTAATTGCCGTTTTGTCCGTCCGCAACTCATTCTTTTCGTCCGTTTACATTTTATCCTTCTGTCCGCCGTCCACATTGGCGTTTTATTCTAACTCGCAAAATGTCTTATTTGGCCATTTTATAATGGTGTGAACTTTCGTTGCATTTTAATTAGCATTTTAGTGCATTTTAATAGTTTGGTCTTTGGATCAACATATTTTCTGGCGACGCAAACCGATTTTTTTATTTGACAAAAGGATGTGGGTACAAGTCATCGGGCGAGGTCCAGTCTATCTCCCAAAGACACTGCAAGATATCCAGGAAAAGCAAGCCTCTCGCCTGACAGAAAATCAAGTAGAAATTCGACCTTCACTACATCTCCTGATGCGAGGTGAGCAAATGGTTTTCTTTCTTTTCGTATCTGTCTTTTATTATAAATAAGTACTGCCTTTGTGATTAGTCATTCAAAATACTGCCTTTTAAGATTAGTCATTCAATCTATGGTTTGAAAATTTTATCGAAAATTTTCTGTTATTTTGTGCATCCTTTAAGCTGTAGACAGACATCATACAACGAGGTCGGGAATCTTCGAGTTAAGCCCTTCGAGTTAAGCCCCTCGAGTTAAGCCCTTTTCGAGTTAAGCCCCGACCACGCCCTGTTTTGCCAAGACCACGCCCTTTTTCAAAAAGGGCTTAACTCGAAGAACGAAACACGATTTGGGTTATTCGAGTTAAGCCCCGAGGCTTAATTCGAAGTTAGACAAAAAAGTTGTTGCTCGAATTAAGCCCCGACTTTTGGAGTATGTCAACGAGTGCAATATTAAATTGTCAAATTTTCAATACAAAAAAGCCAAAACACAGAATTTTTCCCAAAAAGAACTCGTTATATATCGCTAATGTAAAACGATTATAAAAAACAATCACAACTATTATCGTTAACAATATTTTAGGTTTTTCATATTAAATTAATATTAAATTTAACAACAGGTAATTACTTTTAGTGGATCGTTTATCCACAACAAAACAAGAAAACAAGAAAACAATATTTTAATTATAAAGTACATAGCTAGAATCCTAACTCGTTCCGTTTGTTTCAATGTGCACAATATCGACAAGTAACAGTTTTACTGTAACAGAAAAGGTGCAACCTTCTTCCATCACCTTGAGCAAAACTAATCTAGTAAGAAAATGATCGAAAATGACAGCACGTAATAACTAAAGAAAAAGGGAGGAAAGGGAAGGAATTTCGGTATAGAATGATCTGTCTTTGACAACTTGCGCCACAGTTAATAGAAATAGACCGGAGACTCGCGCCTCATACGCACATGTACAGTAATTTTATTAGCCAAATGGTTACGAATCACGAATGGTTTCATTTTTTTAAACAAATTATCACGGGGAGAAATTGTTACATTTGAGTAAAATACCCAAATGTAACAATTTATCCCCGTAATAATGGCGCTACGTTGACTTGTTAACGGGAATATTTGCGGAGCGATTAGTAATTTTATAAACGAAATGGTGACGTAGCGTCATTATTACGGGGATAAATTGTTACATTTGGGTAATGGGTATTTTACTCAAATGTAACAATTTCTCCCCATGATAATTTGTTTACCCAAAGGTCTCAAATGAAACCATTCGTGACCGTTTGGCTAATGAAATTACTGTACATGTGCGTATGAGACGTGAGTCTCTGGTCTATTTCTATTAACTGTGGCGCAAGTTGTCAAAGACAGCTCATTCTATACCGAAATTCCTTCCCTTTCCTCCCTTTTTCTTTAGTTATTACGCGCTGTCATTTTCGATCATTTTCTTAATAGATTAGTTTTGTTCAAAGTGATGAGAGAAGATTGCACCTTTTCTGTTACAGTAAAACTGTTAATTTGTCGATATTGTGCACATTGAAACAATCTCTACTTTATAATTAAAACATTGTTTTTTTGTTTTGTTGTGGATAAACGATCCACTAAAAGTAATTACCTGTTGTTAAATTTAATATTAATTTAATATGAAAAACCGAAAATATTGTTAACGATAATTGTTGTGACTGTTTTTGATAATCGTATTACATAAGCGATATATAAGTTCTTTTTGGGAAAATTTCTGTGCTTTGGCTTTTTTGTATTGAAAATTTGACAATTTAATATTGCACTCGTTGACATACTTCAAAAGTCGGGGCTTAACTCGAGCAACAACTTTTTCGTCAAACTCCGAGTTAAGCCCCGGGGCTTAACTCGAATATCCCAAATCGTGTTTCGTTCTTCGAGTTGAAAAAGGGCGTGGTCATGGCAAAACAGGGCGTGGTCGGGGCTTAACTCGAAAAGGGCTTAACTCGAGGGGCTTAACTCGAAGGGCTTAACTCGAAGATTCCCGACCTCGCATTTTTAAAGTCATATTCTGTTCGTCTTACCGCTTTTGCTTTTTGAAAACAAAGTTTGATGTCGAACTCGATAAGGTAATGATCATATGTAAACAGATCAATTGGATTTACGCAGTTTACGTTTGTGATCACTCCGGAGCATTGAAGAATACACAGTCCAGTTTATTCCCACGCAAGTGTGTTGGACCTACGACCTAGGAACTGATCCGTAATAATCTCACAAAAAGTTCTTTGTATCTTCTCTCAGATAGCGAAGTCAGGAGAACGCATTTTTAAATGTTTTTGACGCATTTTAAGTGAAAACATGATATATTTGCTGGGCTGCCTCTTTGCTCCGGACATTAACTACCGAGCTTGAGGGAAAACATCCACCTTCCCTTTCATTTGGATCTTGAACAGTTTCTTTTCTTCTAGTTGCCTCATCCATTTTCTTGGTACGTGCCTCCGCTGCACGTTTCTGTTCCTCCTTCTCTTCAAGAACTTTAAATTCACCTCCCAAAAGATCCTTAAGTGCGTTGTAAGTTGTTTTGTCTTTTTCGGGATCGACATGAGCTACTGCAACAGAAACAGGTTCTAGTGTCATTTCCGAAGTAAGAATCGCTGGGTTTACGAGCAAAGATGCTTTCCATTTCTAGCTTCATCTTTTCTTTATCAGCGATTGTCTCTTTCTCACGAAGGATCGTGTGGTCGCCTTCCCAGAAAATATGACATCGCTCCAACAAAGTGTTTGCGTTCACGCTACCGAAGAGACTGCTACCTGCCGTAAATTCTATTTTAGCTACGTCTAACCCCTCAAATATTGCTGTCAGGACAGCCTTCGCTTCTGCCAAGCTCGCTGTTGCGCTCCCAACCATTTCTCTACCACATTTAATTTTACTTCGACTGATCCTCCTCCATACGCCGAATATACCAAAAAATGACCGAAACGGTTGAAGAATTTCTCTTCTGCAACTGCGATCATTTTTGTTTATACGTGCATGGTAAACTTTCAACATCTGACCTGAAATCTTTTGTGAAGGTCACGCCCTCATCCAGATATCCCTCATAGTTTCCAAACTTTATTTCAAACATTCGCTGCTCGAACAAGAAAGAAACTTCCGACGAGGTGGAATAATCGTCCCTATTATATCCAGCTCTATTACCCATCTTCAGCACGTTGGGATTGACACCTATACTTACATTAAGATTCTTCAGCCTCGACTCCGTGTATGATTCATAATTTTCAAACTGATCCATATAGTTTCTGGTTTGCTGAACCTTTTCAAATTTCGCACACTTCGGAATTGCAATACCGTATTGGGTCTTGGTAACATCAAACTTGAACACTTGGGTGGCGGCTGATCTATTGGTTAAGATGTTATAACCTTGACCAACTAGACTACCTATAAATTTGTCAAGAATATTTAAGATAACGTAAAATAAGATATGTGCACATTTGATATTTACGGTGCAAAATACAAATATATTTATAATACACCCAGATGCGGTTGCAAAAATAAGCCACTTTTATTACGTTTCTTTAAACAAAGATAAATTGAAATCAAAAGTTCTTTTAAAATGTGTCCTTTACATGCAGACTCTGCCTCTGGCTCTCTCTTCGCTTTAGATAATATTGCGAGTATTGATATTAGTCTAAAGTTACCTCTTTGGGTTAACGCACCGTATTTATAGCTATAGACTGGAGAAATTTTCGCGACTTCCCAGTTATTTGATTTGATTTAACCCGTGGAAAGATTGCACAAAGTAGTTACCGACTCGATCGGCGATAACCAAATGAATATAGACCCTTTGAGAAAAAAAATGATGAAATTGCCTGCATCCAGACAGTAGATTTGGAATTACCAATACAAGTAATCTGCTGTTGGACAAAAGCTGCTTTACCCCATTTGTCTGTGTTTTTCAGGCTGTCTCGCATAAATGACTATACAGTCACTGCCGGCATGCTCAGGTCAACTACACAGGCACAGAATAAGGTACACAGAAGGTCGACTCGAGTAACCACTGCCACGCCATGATTCATCATCAAAATGCTGACGCCATGGTCCTAGCCAGTGCGCGTTTGAGAGGCATTCCCCCCTGGACATCCGCCATATTGAATATTATCAGCGGGTGAATGCCTCTGAAACGCGCACTGGCTAGGACCATAGCGTCAGCATTTGATGACGAATTACGGGTTACGCCAAAATAATAGGAAAATCATAGGAAAAACGAAGTCGGCCTTCTGTGTACCTTATTCTGTGACACAGGTTTCGGCCATGGGCAACACACTTGTCTGAACTGTCTGGGTTGGGATTTGAATATTCCTCATGCAGGTCACCAGAGTCACCATTTCTATATGAGCATGCTTATAGTTCATCTTTAACGTTCAATAAAGCCCCGTTTACACTACGCTCAATTTTTGGTACCGTACCACTTTTTTGGTTCTTGGACTACCTAAATTAGGTAGTCCAAGAACCAAAAAAGTGGTACGGATACCAATTTTATCCGCGTGCCGTATACCAAAAATTGAGCGTAGTGTATAAACGGGGCTTTACCTTAATCAGTTAGAAATATGATTTGTTTATACCATACTCATTTTTAGCAAATTGCATAAATAGTAGGTTTAATTTAGCAATTTTGGGTAAGAATGGCAAGTAGTCCCACAGTAAAAAGTAATATGCGGAAACTCTTTATTACACATTAATTAGTGACTAATTGTAAGCCGCCATAAGATTATTGGAATACTAATGAGGTGCCTTTTGTGATCTACCTAAAAATTGGCTGTGATTGGCCTCAATTGAATAGCAGTCAACCAGGCGCACATTTTATAGCCCTGCCAAGACGCCTAGTGATTATTGGGCGCAACTATCATGTATTATCTCATACCTGTATCAAAAGCGGTTTCACCAGGGTCCATTGCAATTTCAAACTTCTCTTGCAGCATCTTCCGTCCAGTGGACGAAATTTCTTTGCCATGAAAATACTCGATGCTCGCAAGGGAGTGTCTCAAAATCTGGTGGATTCTGGTCTCAAAGTTATAGCGATTTTCTTTAATTCTTCTTGTTCACACAAAGTTTAATTTTATTTTCTTCTATGTACCGCAAAACAGTATCGACGGAATGAACCCTCTTTAATATTTGCATGGAACACTCTTTACGCCAAATACAAATTACGGCTTCCATGCACACACACATGCATGCATCCATACTGTTACGCTCCTTCACTTCGTCTTCGGTGTTGATGAGCACTCTGCGGAGTTGTGAATGGGTGTTTATTAGCGATAGACACCCATTCACAATTGTGTTGCCGTAATGGACTATTTGCATCATGGACTAAATTTTGATCTAGACAAATATTTCATCACAGCTTGAAAGAGCATCACAAAATTAGTAATATTCCAAAGTTTCGTTGCGAAATGTTGTAAAATGCGGATAATATAGCCTTGCGAAGTTTGCCGTTTTTCAGTCATTTGGTATTACAAACGGGAAATTGATAATCAGATGATGAAACTATGAAACTAGTTTTTCGTATCTCTGAGGATGGTTCTGAAGTAATATATGAACAACGAGAGCGAGTGTTTCACCGGGATATCCAAACACGAGAAAACAATGTATGAGAACACAAGGGCGAAGCGCGAGTGTTTTCATACATTGTTTTCGAGTGTTTGGATATCCCGGTGAAACACGAGCTCGAGTTGTTTATATGGCTTCTCAAATGAATTGAGACGTAACAGAATGTTTTCGTTTGCTGATTTGAATAGAATTCTTAACCAAGCATAA